>OY282582.1:55869743-55927407 GCA_958299025.2 Drosophila histrio | reverse complement strand
CAATTGAAGATAAATGCTATAAATCCACACATTACCTCAAATCTTTTAAGTTATATCTCCATAGATAGGTATAGTATTTGACATATACAGCCACTAAGTATTCAATACAACACATTGCCGTAAGGCTTAAAGTATTAAATACAAGGTGGGGCAAAAGTAATCACCCTATTGAAAAACGCTATAACATTTGCAAGTGTTGCAGCGAAAAATGAAAACAATTATTCCGCATTATTGTGGAATAAACCGATTTATGGCTGGTCAATTTTATATTCTGCGTTTGTTTACAGTTCACAAATAACAAAACCGAATTGACATTTGGCGCCATGCAAAAGTTTAAGCGTTTTCCAACAGGGTGATTACTTTTGCCCCAACCTGTACAAGAGTATATAACAAAATAGAAATATTTAGATATGTAAATAAACTCAATGTTTGGTTAAGGCATAATATGAAGAAAGTTGAATGCACTACAAAACGACCTCATAAGTTTTTGATCACTTGTTAAAAATTATGAGAGCGGAATTGGAAAATAATATAACATCCAGTGTAAAGTTTCGACTTTTGTTTATTCGACTGTCAATTATTTTATTTTCTTCAATATTGTTTTAATTCTAAGACAAACGATTCTTTAAAAGATTGCATTTTTTGTCCATAATAATGAAATGTGCAAAATTGGTCGACAAAATGGTCCATAAATATTTGATTCAAATATATTCGAGTATACATATTTATAAAACATAACTTTTATATTGAATGTACAAATTCAAAATGACTTTCTTATAAATACTGTAATCCCTATAATCTCTACTGCAGCGTATTCAAATATTCCTAGAACAAACTGCAAGTGCATTAAAACTTCGGCAATCGTTTATTCTTTCATTTCGTTACCTTCTTGCTTGTTTTCTTTTTAATCGGTGTAAGTTGCTTAATGGTTTTTGGTGTACATGGCAAATTACTTAACCGGCAAGTTAATGACAACACCTACAAAAAGATGTGTCGTATGCTAGTACTGTCTATAGGTAGCTGGCAGGCACAGCTTGAGAGTCAGCAGGAGCTGTAGATGGAAACGGAGATGGAGTTGGAGATGAAGAAACAGCATCAGCATCGGCAGCAGGAACTAAGCGATCATTTACAGGCAGCGATCATTTATTTAAAAATTATTGCCACATCGATCACAGCGAGGAGCAGAGACACAGTCTCAAAGAATCGAAGAACTGGAGACAGAGAACTGAAACAGAGACTGAGACAGAGACACACGATCGTTGTCGGAGTCTCAGACTTTGTGCCATTTCATTATTATAGGGCATGTCTGCTTGGTAGATCGCTGAAGATCGTTTGTTTCAGTTTTTATGCACTGTTTACAATAAAAAAAATAGCGAAAAAGAGAGTGTAATAGATTTGTGCAGTTGTATGTAACAGTTAGTAGTAGTATAAGCAGGCAACTCCGACCCTTTAAAGTACATTCATAACCGAGCATGAATTTTGATAGTAAAATTAAATAATTTGCAAGCGTTGTTCGTTTCTAAGTCGATTCATGGTTAAATTATAGACCAAACTGAACATGTTTGATAGTTACACAGGACACGAAACCCACGTGAGCTGTAAAAAACAGTGTTGCCACAAAGAAAGTTGATAAATGATCACCCTTTACACATGTTTGACAATTTGACATTTCGATAACAATATTAATACAAGCCGAACAGTCGGGACCCTGTGGTTCTTACGGGGCTCAAATTCTCTCCCGATCTAAGTCCCTTGTAATTAGTTTTTTTTTTCAATTTGTGGGCGAAGGGGACGTGGCATCGTGATGAAATTTTCTGGACACATCAACCTCTAGTTACTTATTATGTGTGCCAAATCTCAAGTCTCTAGCTAATAAACTGTTTTTGTTATGAGCATTTACTTGATTTTTGGGCGAATGGGGCGTGGCATGCAAAACAAAATATAAACTTGATCTGCCTGCAAAAATTACCAGTGCTGGGAGACAAAGTTCAAGCTTCTAGCTCTTACCATCTCTGAGATCCTTGCGTTTATACGGATGGAAGGACGGACAGACGGACTGACGGATAGACAGACAGACGGACATGGCTATATAGACTCGTCTATTAATGCTGATCAGCAATATATACACTTTATGGGGTCGGCCACGCTTCCTTCTGCCCGTTACATACTTTTAACAACATTAATATAGCCCCACAGGGTATAATAATACGCATTTTCACATTAACCCAGTGAACCAAACAGCGAACATTGAGCGAGCCTATCGCCAAATGCTCGTAAACAGTTTTTGGAAACTTGCAAGTTTCTGACAATGAATGGACAACGACTGAAGTTTCGCTAAACATTCGTATTAGAACATAAAAGCGAGTCAAAAGCAGATCGTAAGCGAGGGAACGTTGAAGTTCCGCATATCACCCGCTATCGAGCTTTTGAACGCTTAAAAACAGACATAAACGAACTCAACGTAACATATTCGTTGCATTGTGTGCGACGCAGCTAAGTTCTGGCAGAAGAAAAGGGTATAGAGAGTTCGGTATAGAGATATAAGGTTCGGAACGCAACACGACAGAAAGTGTATGGCAAATCTGTTTTTCTTTTTCTATAATTTGCTCATTTGATGGCAAACTTCTAGAATACGTGGATTATGTGTGAAAAATTCAAAATCAAATGAAGTAAGTAGTACCTTAATATGAATGTAATGTAAAAATTAATAATATTATATAGTATTATTACAGTTGCTCCAAACAAAGTTAGCGATGGATGACGTGGACTTGTCAAAATTTGTATTTTAATACAAAATATATAAGACTGGATGTGGAAGGAAGGCAACCCCAAAAATTTAAAGAGGAACTGTTAACAAAAGCAGACATATATGTCAGTTTTACAATAACAATTTTTATATAATAACAACCCGATCAGTCGAGCGGGCGCGACAGTAGGATACCCTGTGCAGGTCTTCAAAGAAAAGTTTTTTTTATTATAATGGGATTTAAATATATCGCTTGAAGTCGATTTTGCTTGCATCGAGAGTAGGTATGAAGATTGCGATAGTCTGGCAACACTGCATAAGTTTGTTTCTTGAATAACTTCAAAGTTCAATATTCCATCGTACTGAAATAAAACTGCTCTTGTTAACAGCATTTTCGAGTTATGGGCGAAGGGGGCATGGAATCGCGATGATATTTTCAGGACTCATTAAGCCCAATCTTTTTATCATGTGTGCCAAATCTCAAGTCTCTAGCTTTAACATTGTTTATGTTATGGTGATTTCTCTAATTTTAAAACCAACGGGACTCGATATCGAAAATTGAAAATAAACTTGATTTGCGTATGGTATTCAGGAACATACATTCCAAATTTGAAGTCTCTAGCTCTTATAGTTGCTGAGATCCACGCGTTCATACAGACGGACGGACAGACTGACAGACAGACGGACAGGTGTAAATCGACTCGGCTATTGATACTGATCAAGAATATATATACTTTATAGGGTCGGAAATGCTTCCTTCTGCCTGTTACATACATTCACACAAATTCATTATAGCCTTTTTTGCCCATTTTTAATGGGCACAGGCTATAAAAATTAGGAAAAATATCAACATCTAATTACTTTTTATTAACATTAGTAGTGTATCGTTTGAAATGCTAAAAAGGGTCGCAAAAAATATCACAAACGTCTCTCCAACGAATCGTGTGCGAGCTATCGTATTCGAGTCATTAGCTGCCACAAACTGAGTGATAGATGATTCGTTTTCCGTTCGTTTTCGGATACGCAAACGAGCATTTTGTACGTTTGAGTTCCGCAACAGATATCGTAAAAGTCTCTCCAACGAGTCGTGCTCGAACTATCGCGTTCGAACTAATCGCTTCCACACATGATTATTTTGCTTATCGTTTTCGGATCTGAAAACGAGGGTTTTGCACTTTTGAAATCCGCATAGCTCTCGTCTACGATATCGACTACGAAGTTTTGGTCCACTGTATTGGTAGTAGAGTTGTTCATCGTAGTTCAATTGAAGGATTTAGTTCAGTAGTTCAATTTTTGATGAACGAACTAATCTTTCATATAGTTCTGTAGTTCGTTCAGTGACTCGAATCTCTTTAGATCGTTCAGTGACTCGAATCTCTTTAGATCGTTCAGTGACTAGAATCTTTTTATGGTTCGTTCATGATTCGAATCTAACATCGTTATATAATGGGATTTGAATCACTGAACTAAATGACCTACAATCAGGGATTTAGTTCGTTCGTTCACTTAAGTGATTAGTTCAATTGATCTTAATCCGAACGATTTGATACAACTCTAATTGGTAGACATCGACTTGGAGTCATAAATGTATAGAGATATGTGTATACAGAAGTAAAAGCAACTCAATTATAATCAAATTTTGTTTTTTTTTTTCAAGTCTTGCACAGGGTATTCCACTGGCTTGCTGTTTTTTTTCTTATTTTTTTTTTTTTTGTTGCGCATTTGATGGACCTGCTGCTGAACTGAATCTGTGGCTGGTATCGAGACGAAGACCGGATATGCTGGACACACGCACACGCACAAACCGAATGCACTGCATTTATTTATGGATCCGCCCGCTCGCCCTGTCTATCTGCCTCCCTCTGTGGCGATCGTTGAGAATCAATTGTAATCTTTGAGTTTGATGAATTGATTTGAGATTGCGTAGATTTTGATAAGACAGCAACAGCAACAGCAAGTACTTCGTTCTGTACTTCGTTCACTTGTTGTAAGCTGTCATTAGATCGCCTCGCGATCGCAATTAAGCACTTTTTCCTCTGTCTCTTTCGAGGGCGATAAGCATAGACATTATAGGCAATTTGTTGTAATTGAAAATTAAAGTGTCAGCCTGTGGCATTCATTAATGCAACAGCTACAAAACTGTGGGCACGCCCTGCAACTTGCAACTTGCAACTTGCAACAGACCCTTTTTTGCCGGGACAGTATGTGGACAGTTTTGTCATCGGGCATCGGACATGATCAGTTTGTACGATAAGACGCGCTTTACAAACTGCAGATCCCTTGGCCTTACATTAAGCTGATATGCAAATTATGCGGTTGGGCTTATTCCAATGAAACGTCGCCTCGCATCGTTTAAATTAGCGTTAGTAAAAGTATGCCAGGGCCAGGGCCACAATCAGATGCATATTCCAGGGCCACAGCTACAGCTACACAGAGATTATCGATCGTCGACCGATCGTCGCTGTATTTGTATTTAAAAATTTACAACTTTTTTTTTTTGTTGCCCTTTGCAACGTTTTAATAATGTTTTGATGAATTTTATATGCGCCGCTTGTCGTCGCTGATCATGACTTTGATCATGGCTTTCGGCGATCCATCGATCGGCCAGCATCCCGATCATCATACCACATCATATTCGTCCACGATGCGAGTGTCAGTTTATGAGCTTCATTATAGTTTTTAAGCTCTGTTCTTTTTCCATACCCTTATTGCTATAAGCATCAGCACTTTGTCATCCGTCTGCACAAATTGCTGATCTATAAGTCTGACAACATTTGGAATTAATGAAGGCAAATTTGTTGATAACACTTAAAGCTTCGTTGAGCTGTGCGCTCAAAGCGAGCTTAATTGAATTTACTGTTAGGGAAATTAATTTACTTGATGCTTATAGTATGTGCTTTTAAAGTTCTGCTAGAATGAAAGATACTTGAGATAACTATATTATGCAGTTTCACTTAAAATTAACCAGCGTAAAGCTTTCATGTGCTTTTAGTACAAACAAAGCATCAAGTACTGCTAAACTTAAAAAAGCTTGTTACTTGTTAATCTTTAAAAGCATGTTATAAATTTAACATTTTGATGAGCTTTCATGTGCTTTTAGTACTTTAAAACAAAGCTTCAAGTACTGCTAAACTTAAAAAAAGCTTGTTACTTGTTAATCTTTAAAAGCTTGCTATAAATTTAACATTTTGATGAGCTTTTATGTGCTTTTAGTACTTTAAAACAAAGCTTCAAGTACTGCTAAACTTAAAACAGTTTGTTACTTGTTAATCTTTAAAAGCTTGTTATAGTTTTAACATTTGGATGAGCTTTCATGTACTTTTAGTACTTTAAAACAAAACTTCAAGTACTGCTAAACTTAAAACAGCTTGTTACTTGTTAATCTTTAAAAGCTTGTTATAGATTTAAGAGTTTTATGAGCTTTCATGTGCTTTTAGTACTTTAAAACAAAACTTCAAGTACTTCTAAACTATAAAAGCTTGTTACTTGTTAATCTTTAAAAGCTTGTTATAAATTTAACAGTTTGATGAGCTTTTATGTGCTTTAAGTACTTTAAAACAAAGCTTCAACTACTGCTAAACTTAAAAAAGCTTGTTACTTGTTAATCTTTAAAAGCTTGCTATAAATTTAACATTTTGGTGAGCTTTCATGTGCTTTTAGTACTTTAAAACAAAACTTCAAGTACTGCTAAACTTAAAAAAGCTTGTTACTTGTTAATCTTTAAAAGCTTGTTATAGTTTTAACAGATTGATGAGCATTCAGTTTCACTTGTCTAAAGCTTTAATGTGCTATCTTCTGCGAACAAACTTTGAGTCCCTTAAGCACTGGAAAAGCTAGTCTTAAGCAGTTTTGCCATTTCAGCTATTTTCCAGCCAGGTCTGGCGGCTTTCGAATGCTTATCGCGGGAAAAATTATTAACTAGCGGCTAGCAGGAATTTTAGCTATATTGAAAAGTGAAGTGACTTTACTTTATCTTTTACAAATTTTTAGAAACTTCTTAAAATTCTATAGCATTTTATTACTTTTCATCAATAGTTTGCAGAAATTGTTTGTTTTTAACTTTTTCTAGCTATTTTAAAACGATTATTTAGCTTTCTTTTGTGCCGGAAGGAGTTAAAACTGAAAATCGGAAAAACTAAATTATCTTTAGCTCTTCCAAAGCGATAAGTTTTTTAATAGTTTGAAGATTATCTCTTTGCTCATGAGTACTACAAACGCTTTCATGAGCTTTAAGTGGACCTTGTAGAAAGCTTGAATAAATAAACTCTATAAAATATCAACCTGTAGAGCTTTTTTCATTGTGCGAGCTTTTCATTAAGCTTTCAATCAAATGTAATTCTTTTAGTAAGGTTTTTACTATTCATAAGCTATAAGTCATAAGTCTCATTTGAAGTCTCTTCTCTTTCATTCAATCTAAACAAATTCATCTAAACAAATTTGAAAAGCAAATAACTTCATACTTTATTTTACTTCTAATTCAAGCAGTCGGCAAAAATATGATTAAAATAAATTAAAAAAATAATATCATAAATAATAAATGATATTATATTACATAAAGCTTAAATTAAATATTGAAAATATAGAAATACACAACTGAAACTATTCTGATCTAACTTTCAAGTATTTCCTATCATATTTGATTTGATTTATTTATTTAGCTTCGACTAAGAGCTGCGAACGATAATACTATTAAGAAATTACTACAAAATTAGAAAATTGCATTATAAATTAACGAATGCAATTAAATAATATCAAATTGTAATTTTAATATTGATAATATATTAGCTTGGGGAAAAAGTAATCCATTGTAATCCATTTGTGTGTCAACTTTGGTATGTTTTGATTTGTAAACTATTGGTCACACTGATTTACACTTGAGCTGCTTGGAAAGTTGCGATTCTCCTTTAAAACACACTGTAGTTAGTTTATAGATAGGTCAATTCCATTGAGAGTTAAGTTTTGTTAAACTTGGAGACCAACAAATGAAAAAATTCGCTATATTTTACAATTTCTTTTTGATAAAGACGAAACCTTATAGAAATATTGGAAATTATATTTTTATAAATTTTTCCGGACTTCTCATCATATTCTAGATTTTTTATTTATTCAAATTTCATTAAAAACAGTCGAGAAAAACTGCTTGGAAAATGTTTATAAATTAGAAAATTATTTTTAATAATAATAGATATTCAATATAAGACTTAAAAAAGATGGCAAGAGTTGTTTATGACACTTTCAAGCATCTCTTAATAATTTTGCTTATTATATATTGTTTTTATTTATTAAATTTTTACTTAAAGCAGTTGACAGACAAATAATATAGATAATAAAGTTTATTAATTAACAAATTAATTGAAAAACAATTTGTTTAGGTAATACTGAAAATATGGAAATACCGATCGCTAAGATTCTACTGTCAAATTTATAGGGTATTCCGCTGGCGACTCTTTTCAAGCCGCACCCTCTCACTTTTAATAGGCAACATGATTGTCGCGATAGGCGATCAATCGATGGAGCAGAACTCTGTGGACCGATCGTGATTATGTTGTTGGCATTTTTAACGATCAGCCTAGCAGCTATGTATGTATATGTATGTGTAGTCTACTTATATTTCGCTTATGGGTTCAGTTCGAGATCTTTGCGGCCTGTCAGCCACTTGACAATGCACTAATTTACGAAACACCGCCGAACCAACTGATCGCAGAACTGCAAATTCGGTTGATCTCTAGATCAGAAAATCAGTCGAACGCAAGATCGTTAATCGATTAAAACAGAGCCTTTTGTCGCTAATAAAGAACGTGATAAATTACGCACACAATGTCAGAGGGAATTGAAATTGAAATTGTTAACGGGTTAGGGTTACGGCCAACCACCTGACTCCCCTCCCCACATCCCTTAGCCCTTATTCCTCCCCCTGCTGCAGCAGTTTTTCCCAGGCCGATCGATTGTAGTTGGTGGGGGGCATCTCTGGTGGCCGCTTGTAGCAACTTAATTTCAATCGTTGTTGCGGCTTATTGTTATGGCAATCTATCTCTCTCACTCTCCCTCTCACTCTCCCTCTCTCTATCTCTCTCTCTGTGCCTCTGAGTTGTCCTGCAGTGAAAACAATGGAACTAAAACAGAAACTGAAACAGATACTGAAACTGGAGCACACCCAGGGTGAATGCAGCGATAATAAAGTTTAAGGATCTGTGCGACGATCGTCTTCAGCTCCTGCTATCTCTATCACTCTCTCGCGCTATCTCTTTTCCACTTGCAGTTAAGCAGTTATAAGAAAGTCCAATTATAGTGTGCGTTGTTGCAATAAATTCGTTTATCGCCACAACGTCAGCCAAAATCATTTAAAAGCGATCAGTTTTTTTCTTTTTCGTATTTTTTTTAATACTTCTTTTTTTGTTGTTGTAGTTCAGATTAAGTGATTGGGCAAAGTTTTACGGGTATACTCTAGCAGTGGGGTGTTATAAGCTGGTTGTCAGTTGTGTAATGAAGTAGTTGAAAGATTGAAAGAGGAGAAGGATTTCTGTATATCACTCTGAAAGAATTAAAGCAAATAATAATAATAATAAAAAATAAAGCAAACTATTAAAGCCAACAAAATAATATATTAGACAGAGCTTATAAAATCGGACGCTGTTCACTATATATAAATCAATCTTTCAATTCATTTCTATATTTTTAAAGTACACAAGAAGTGAATATCGATTAAACAGTCTTATAAAATAAATATACGTAGAAGTCTTAAACTATAGTTATGCTCATTATTAACAATATTATTCATAATATACTTTTATCGCTAATTTATATATTATTCATTTGAAATTTACAATTTTTTAATTGTTATTTTTATGTATTTATTTCAAATTTATTTGATGCGATTAATAAACAGAGTTCCTTCGTATTTCTCCCATTCTGTTTCTTTGCAAACTGACTGCTAAATTTTGAATATAAGTGAGTAAATGCTTCTGACTTTATTTAGTTTTTAACGCATTATTTAATACAATTTCGCAGACTTTTCTACAACTTTTTGTTCATAAACTAGTCATTTAGAATAACAGATAATTTCACATAAATGTTGTTTATGTTAAACGAATGCGATCAATAAAATATATCATTTCATTCCCATGATAGTGACCGATGGTATATGAATTTGTTAGATTAGTAAACATACAATCAGTGTTGCTAGAATTTAAATAAAGTATTTGTTAAATTTAAATTCAATTTAAAAATATATCCAAAGAAAAGTCAAAACTTAAATGCAACCAAATAAAAATTTGTATAATATTCTAATGAATACTTAATGTCTTTAATATTCTTAATTAAGTCTTATGAAATGAAACAAATATTTCTTACAGTAACAATAGTTTGGTAGATGACTTTTAGGCTCAGTGCAGACGACCACTTTTTCACCGACACTTTTTCATCGTCGGTGAAATTGGCATTAGTATAATTTGCATCGGTTGTCAAACAAATATCTCAAGGGTTTTTTCACAGATTTTGATCACACTCTTAACAATATGTGTTATTTAATAGATGACTTTTTCACCGACACTTTTTCATAGTGGGTGAAATTGCCTCTCATATTATTAATTGCATCGATTGCGAAATCAAAACTTATATCGATTTTTCTTTTACAGATTTTGATCACACTCTTTACAATATTTGTTATTTTATAGATGACTTTTTCACCGACACTTTTTCATCATTCATATTATTTGCATCGATTGCGATTGCGGATTTTCTCTTATAGATTTTGGTCATACACAAATGCTTCAATAGTTCTTATTTAATGGATGACAAGTCGTAACTCTTTTTTTATTCTATTTACATCTTCACACGACACGTTTTTAACAGAAAGTGTCGGTGAAATAATGGTCGTCTGCACTGAGCTTTAACAATAACTACTTATATTAGTTCTAGTTATTTCTAGGTTTTAATCGAGTTACAAATTATTTCACATATTCTGACACATTTCACACAATCAGTCATAATTTTAAATTATAGGATTAATTCTGCCTTATGAAAGATTTCATACTTAGGAGTATGATAAATAAATATCATTAAAATTAAAAATAATATTAATGAAGTATCGATTGGTTTATTGACTTGATTTATTACATTATCAATTACACATAAAAGTATTTATAATATTATAACTAACACTGACCTATCGTATATGCAGTACCAGCAACTAGAGCCATTGACTCATCATTTGGCTTAAGATAAAGTTCTTCTTCTGATCTTTTTATTACCACAAAATTGTAGTTTCAGTTCATTTAAGTCAGACAGGATATTTATTCGTCGGTCTGTCAGTACTTGACTTAATTTTCTTGGTTTTTGCTGCTTTCGGTTAGCTTACAAATTGATTGAGTTATGTAATTGCAATTCGGGACTGCTTTACATGACTGCGCTTCACATTTTAATTAAAGAAGGACGCCAAACTGCCAGGACGGTGGCCAGTGCTTATAGAGAGAAAGAGAGCGAGAGAGGGTGGGGAGGGGGTTGTCAGTGGTCAGGGGGTTGCGGACTGGGGCGCTGCCGTCTTGTCACAACAGCATTTTGGTAGCGATCAATGCCATTTCACGTGGCATGTCGAACTTTTTGATGCCAAGAGTGCTTGCTGTTGTTGTTGCTGCTTCTGTTGTTGTTGCTGCTGTTGTTGCTGTTGGTGTTGTTGTCTTTTTAGCTTTTCAAGCACATCATAAATCACCCAACACATCGATGCCAACGTCGACGTTGACGTCGGCGCTGACGTTGACGTTGACGTCGCCGTTGACGTCTCTTTAGCATTTTAGCGCGCACTTGTTGTAAATTTCGTCAGAAAACGCGTCGACTCTGGGACATGCACAAGTGTTGCAGCCACTGGTTGCCACATGTTGCCACAGGTTGCCACTGTTGCCACGGCAGCCACGTTGCACAGTGGGCAAAATGACTACAGTAGTTTATATTAATTAAGTTCTTTGAAAATAACAAGGCTAGTGTCTGTCTGTGTTTTTGAAGTGTATAAATTTATTTAAAAGTAATTTTTGGTATATGAGAAACAAAGTATTTACATTTTTTTTTACATCTACAAATGTATCATAGTCAAAGTTTAGTTTTTGTGTGTGTTTCTATTGTGTTTGGAAAGCAGATAAACCATCTCTTGGAAATAGCTCAAGTGTTGAAACAAACATTGAATTAAATAAAGAAATTTATAAAAAAAACACAGTTGAAGGAAGTTGGCAAAAGAAATGCAACATTTTACAATCATATTAAAGCATTTTAAAAACAGAAATAAGTAAGCTTTAGACTGTACACTTTTGATTATAAAGCTTCTGAATTCAATGGGACTACACACTTTAAGCTATTCAAATTGTTTAAATGTCTTTCATATCATATAAGTTACTGCCTAGAAAGGCATTTGATTAACAAATTAATAAGAAATTGTTGTGAACATTAACTGATCAATATAGATCATGGGATCGTCATCTCAGTAGTCAAAGGACCCATTAAAAATAGAAATGGTTAAATATTTATAATAAGTTCAACATAAGCAAACGCAAATCTATTTATATATTTCTATTAAAATTTTTATTATACTTTGTAATATTTTCTACACATGTTATAATTTTTGTTTGGCTTTGAATACATTGTTTTACATTGATCGATCAATAGCAAGAAATTTACCATTTTACAATAAAAGAAAAAAAAGTAAAAACATTGTAAATAATTTAATTGGATTACTTTTGTTTCACATATTATGAATTTATAAGCCTATTTATTTTTAATGAGTTCTTTACAATCAAATAACACTTAATGAATAAGCAAAAACTATTCTGTTTTTAAATGCATAACTTAAACATCAGCAACAAAAATTTATTTGAATAATTTGTATTGAATTATGGAACATGTTATTTGTATTACACTTGGTGGTAAGTGGATTGCAATATATGTAATTATTTAGACAAATATTAAAATGCACAGATTTTATTTTCTTAATTTATCACTTTGTTGAAAGAATTGAAAAAAATTAATGAAATCCATAGCTTTGAGATATTTTGAAAAATAAGAAACAAATGTGAACTGTATAGATATAGATCTTTAAATAAAACAAAAATGTTTGACACTGTATTTTTTATTTTGTTTCTTATTTTATTGTGTTTGACTGTGCTTCTAAGAATATGTTATAAAAAGGAAATTAATTAGATAAATTGATTTTAAATACTTTTATATAAAAATCAAATGTGAACTTGTAGTTTTTATATTGTTTCTTAATTTAGTTTCGTTGACTGATGGCTCTTAAAATAAGTGAAACCAGTCGGAAAGGCTACAGTCGAAATCGACTATGAGAGACCCTTTACTTATTCTTCAAAAATGAAATAACAGTAACAAACTTAGAGACTTATAACAAACCTAAATAAATTGACGCTGCTCAGTTATGCTTCCGATAAAGTAAAGTGCGCCAAAGAAGCTATTGTCGATTATTTAAGAATTTTTAAAAACAGAAAAAAGTTTGCCACGGGCAGGATTCGAACCCTAGACCCCACCACAAGAATTCGACATTCTAACCACTGCGCCAACGAAGCCATTGTGGATATATTGGCAATTACCAGTTTTCTACAGAACTGCAATTATTAATAATAATGTTTCAATGCCTCAAGTTGCTGTCTGCAAACATTCTGAACTATTCGAAAATTTGTTTGCTTCAAATCTCCGGTGTTTATTGTCGGATTGCTATGAAATTTTCAGTACACATCGGAAGTAAAGTAAATCTTATGTGTGCCGAATTTGGAACTTGTATCTTATAAATTACACTTGTTATTCGGGATTTTTCCGATTTTTGGAGTCGGAAGGGGGCGTGGCAAAATTCTAAAACGAACTTTACCTTTGTGCGGCCCTTAGGAGTATTCTCACCAAATTTGGTGACGCTAGCTCTTATAGTCTCTGAGATCTGGGCGCTCATACAGCAGCACAGACGGACAGACGGACATGGCTATATCGACTCAGCTGTTGATGCTGATCAAGAATATATATGTACTTTATGGGGTCTGCCGGACTTTCTTCGACCTGTTACGCACATTTTTTTTTGAAAAACTTAATAGACCTTTTTAACTTTTTTTTTAAAGTAAATGGTCTAAAAGGCGAGTTAATAAGAATACTTGATTTTATTTAATTGAAATAAAATATTTAAATTAAAAAATAATAATCGATAAGGCACTTGAAGTCTTGTCTATTGAGTTTATTAAAGGAAACAAAAATATAATTGAGAATTTAGCCATTTTGACCACTGTGCAGTGGCTGTGTTGTTGCCGCTGGCTGAGCTCATGACGTGCGCACAATGCGTGCGCATAATTCAGGGGCTGACTGCCAGGTTGTGTTGGTTGCATGCAACACGCCGCCGCCCCATGCTGCAGACGCAGTCAACGCTCAAGCGCGCTCATTCATTCATGCAACGACGCTGCCCCCCCCCCCCCCCTCTTAACTGCCCCAAACTGTGTCCAGTTTTGGGCTCATTGATTCACGGGGCACACACATTCCTTTTGCTTGCCACTTGTCAACACTTCATTTCGTTGTTGTTGTTGTTGTTGTTGCTGCTGCTGCTGTTGTTGTTCAGTCAACTACTCCTTTTGATAAGTCAATCATGCCAAGTGGCAAGTTCGAGTGCTGTCGTTGTTGGTTTGCCACAAGTGGCATTGTATTTTGTTTGTGTGTATTTTGCTTTTGAAGCTCAAGTGCCACATGACTTTTGTTGCCTGCTGCTTTCGCTTTGTTCTCTTGCTTTTCTTTGATCCTTTGGCATCCTTTTGACGATCCTTCGATTTGCATGACATGTGCAACATTGCAACAGTGCAACAAGTGCAGTCCATGGGAACCACTGCAAACAAAACCAATCGAATCGCATTCATTAAACACTTTACAGCTGACACTCTGACGAATGTGTCTATAAATCTTAACTGAGCATCAGCATAAAGTGTCCTGATTGATAGCAGAAGGCTGACAGTCACAGTTTCTATCTACTAGAATATGGATTTTCTCAAGTTTTAAGTGATTATCAAACTTGTAGTAAGCATAGCGAGAGTATAAATCGAATACTAGTATATAGCAAAATATTTGGTAATAATTAAATAATAAATAATAATAAAATAATTAAAAAAAATTAGAAATATAATTCTGATTTTATTATTCATATATCGTATATAAAAGATTTGTTTTATTTCTTAGTCTACATTAAGCTAATACAATATTATTATTAATTTACAATTTGTGTAAAGATCATGCAACAAATTTTTAAAATAATCATTTTTCTTCCAGTTTTTGTATATACATTTTAAATTAAAATTGAATTTCCATTATGTTTTAATTCCTATTGATCTACCTAGCAGCTTACTTACTATGACAGCTTAGTCTGGCAACACTGGACAGCGACTGTTGATACGAAAATCACTTCAAATATTAAATAACTGATCAAAAACAAATACATTAATATCTCCTTTAATTGTGGATAAATTGTTTGTTGTTCTTCAATTATATGTTAAATAAATCGGATTTTTTTTTGGCTGTAATCGTTTTTCTGGGCGGTGGGTGAGATAGCGAAAATTGAAAATAACATTGATCTGCTCATGGTATTCAGGAAGCTACATTTCAAATTCGAAGTCTCTAGCTCTTATTGTTGCTGAGATACACGCGAGAATACAGATGGACGGACAGACGGACGGACAGACGGACAGACAGACGGATAGGTAATTGGTAACTCTAGTTGTTATGCTGCATTAAGACTAGTTGACGCATCGTCAATTCTCGCGATATCAACAATTGGCCTCCAATCTAAACACATTACTTGTGTTTACATTAGTTGACTGAGTTGACAAACAAACCGGTTTGCCAACTAATTTTTGAGTTGAGCAACTCGCAAGATGTCAACGCGTTGAAAATGAAGTTGACAGTAGTTAAAACTAGTTGATATGCACATTCGTTGATGTTCACGTTGCTAATGTATTTATTGTTGACGTCGATATTGTGTGTGTGTGTATCCAGAGTGATATTCATCTATATTGTATATGTTTCGAAGCAGTGGTAAGTACAATATTTTAAAACTAATTAATATGATAAGATAAAATGAGTACAATGGCATCAGCAGCAATGCCACCTCTAATATGTACATAAAGTTTGCCAACACAAAACAAAATAATGAACATGAAGTCATCTTAATTTTGGGTTGTCAACGCGCCAATTGAGACTTCAACTGTTGACAGAATGCATTCACACTATGTTCACACTCTTAAGGTCAACTGAAGTTTTTCGCATTGTCAATCTACAGGCAACGCAACAGTTGATCAAGTTGATAGCTGTTTACACTAGGGTTGATTAAGTTGATATCAACATTGACTTGTTTGTCAACTAGTCTAAATGCAGCATTACTTAAGCAATTGTTGTGATCATTAACTGATTAATATGAATCATGCAAATGCCTTATATTTGTAATATATAATATATTTGTGGAACTTGCTAATCACTCACGAGCTTGTTGAATGATCACTTTTTGTGAACCTTTTAGCGCTCTGTGAAAGTTTATGACGCTCTGTGATAATGGCAAGTAGTGTTCACATTGAGGGACTGTCATTTGGCCAATCACAGAGCTATGACGCACAATTTATGACCCTACCAATGTGAACACTTTTGACTTGTGTCACAGAGCGTCAAAGAGAGTCACAGACAACAGTGTCACAGTGTGACCCAGTGAGAACCCAGCATAATTGTTGAGTTCTGTTGAACTATTATACTGCCTGGAAGATCAAATCAAATAATTACAAGTGAATTAGAAGAATCGTAATATATTTGTCACTTGTAAGTGATATTTTCGATCTCTGTAGTTATATAATATACTTGTATATACATAAAATACATTTCTTACATCTATTATTATTTATTCGTTATTTTATTCACTTTCTTAGATTTCTAGTGGAAGTTTCTCAACAAATCAAAGTTGCAACTGACATTTGCTCTATTTACTAGACACACATCAAATTTCATAGCTGTATCACGTATAATTGCTGTGTTCCCTTAGATTATTTTACAGTATGTTAGATTAAATCAAATAATTACAAGTGAATTATAAGAATCATAACATATTTGTCACTTGCCACAATATAACTTCTGCCGTTTGTGGAATAATTTGCCTCCACTTAGCGTGAAATGTTTGGCGAGATTTTCAGGCGGACTGGGCTTCGAACAATCTTGAAAGCGAGTTATGTCAATCTTTGAAGAAGTATGCCTGGTAATCTGTTAGCGGTTCGGGGTTATCTTTAAAGTGTTGCTCCAAATATTTTTTTCACAGCTCATTAAAATGTAATTTGAGGTGCGAAATGTTTTGCGCTTTGCGGCAAAAGTAATAAACCGTTGCATCGATATTATCAGAAGGAGAGAGAGAGAGACAGTGAGAGCGAGAGAGAGAAGGAGAGAGAGAGAGAGGGAGAGAGAGGGAGACGGCTAAATGGCAACTTAGCGTTGCACTTGCGCATTCAACAATTTAATTAAAATGAAATTTTCGAATCACAGAAGGGACTGAAAATGCAACTGCGGCTGATCTGGCCAAGATTGCAGCATGCAACGTGTGGCAAGGTGGCAAGGTGGCAAGGGGGAGTTGAAGGTGGTGTGTACAGGTTGCAATGCCGCCAAAGCTTAAAAAGCTTAAGTAAAAGCCATGGCGGGTCCCCTTGTTGGTCGGCCTGACGATGATCAATGATTGCAGCGCCGACACCGCACAGTGGTTCAATCATGAGATTCACGTGGTCAAAATCAAAGTCGCCATGACCTGAAATGACAAAACCTTAAATGGAGTGTGACAGAGAATCGTCTACCCATAAAAAACGCTCTACACGATGTAAAAGTCTAGTGGCGAAAGCATATTTAAGCCCCGAATGTTGTCTGATATCAAATTTTCTTGATGAAATACATATATCAGATTTAATATATGAATTTAGTTTGACAGAGAATGGTCTTCCCATTTAAAAACCTCTACACGACGTAAAAAACTAGTGCCGAAAGCATATTCCAGCCCCAAAATTTAAATTATCAAATTTTCTTAATGAAATACATATATCAGATTTAATATATGAATTTTGTTTTGACAGAGAATGGTCTACCCATTTAAAAAAAATCTACACAATGTAATAGTCTAGTGTCGGAAGCATATTCAAGCTGCAAAATTTCTGATATCAACTTTATTGATGAAAGATATATATCCGATTTATCAGAGAATGGTCTACCCATAAATAACCTCTACACGATATAAAAAACTAGTGCCGAAAGCATATTCAAGCTTCAAAATGTTGTGATATTTATATATTTATTTATTGATAAAATATGAAAGATTTAATATATGTGAAATGGTGTAAATGCCAACCTCGACCATCGGTTAATGAAAAGTCTTTTAGTGTGCGATTTAAGATCTTGCACTCATATTAAAGCTCCGGGAATTACCTATAAAAAACCTTTTGAAATTTCGTTGATATCTTATTTGTATCAATTAATATGATTTTTCAAAGTTAAATGACAAATTGAGCCACTGTGCGACGCGACGCAACCAACACGTGATCATGATCTCAGCTATGCGACAGAGCGAGACAGGGTGATGGGGAGGGGGCATGGGGGAGGGTGGTGGTCGGGCGGTAGACTGAGAGGAGGGTAAAGCGAAGGAAAGGAGGGGGGGGGGGGCGGCATGTAATGCGCCATGCATTACGCGTATCTGGCGTTGTCATCGTGTCAGTTGCTCGCATATTATTAATTGGCTGCCTCAAAGAATTGGCAGCAAGCGGAGCAAGTGAAAGAGTGAGTGAAGAGTGCGAGAGAGAGAGCGAGAGAGAGAGAGCGAGAGCAAGAGCAAGAGAGGGAGATAAAGAGAGATAGACAGATGGATGGGGAGCGAAAGGAGAACTCATAAGTGCGCTAGAATTTATGTGTTAATTTGTCTCGCCGTCAACTGTTGATTTATTAGCCCAGTACCGAAAAGTGTACAAAGGGCTGATGAGTTTGTGCCAATGTATGTAACAGGCAGAAGGAGGCATCTTCTACCCAATAAAGTACATATATATATACACTTGACACACGGACGGACAGGCGGACAGACAGACAGACAGGCAGTCGGAGAGACAGTCGGACAGACAGTCGGACAGACAGTCGGACAGGCAGTCGGACAGACAGTCGGACAGACAGTCGGACAGGCAGTCGGAGAGACAGTCGGACAGACAGTCGGACAGACAGTCGGACAGACAGTCGGACAGACAGTCGGACAGACAGTCGGACAGACAGTCGGACAGACAGTCGAACAGACAGTCGGACAGACAGTCGAACAGACAGTCGGACAGACAGTCGGACAGACAGTCGGACAGACAGTCGGACAGACAGTCGGACAGACAGTCGGACAGACAGTCGGACAGACAGTCGGACAGACAGTCGGACAGACAGTCGGACGGACAGTCGGACAGACAGTCGGACAGACAGTCGGACAGACAGTCGGACAGACAGTCGGATAGACAGTCGGATAGACAGTCGGACAGACAGTCGGACAGACAGTCGGACAGACAGTCGGACAGACAGTCGGACAGACAGTCGGACAGACAGTCGGACAGACAGTCGGACAGACAGTCGGACAGACAGTCGGACAGACAGTCGGACAGACAGTCGGACAGACAGTCAGTCGGGGACATACATCGATTCGACTATTGATACTAAAATATTTGAATCGATAAACCGATGTCTGTCCCCGACTGTCTGTCCGTTCGACTGACTCTCTGTACGACTGTCTGTCCGTCCGTATGAACACCAGAACCCCAGAGTCTGATAGAGCTAGAGCAATCGAATTTGTTGACAATAGTATTTCATTAGTGTACAGTTTCTGGGTACTGGGAATATATACAGTCGAGCACACTCGACAGAGTATCGTACTGTCGCACATGCTCTGACACTTCGGATTGTTTGTAATTATTTTGTGGGGCAAAATCTTGATCTGGTTGCCACGCTTGGAGATGGTTGAAAAAAATTGCACATATAACATAATAGTATAGAAATCATAATAGATATCGGCAACATTCCATTGAATGTAGATAAAATGGATATAAACTAGATGTCATCGATGTTTGGAGCTAGCGAGGTTTTCGATGTTTTGCCCAAAACTTTCGAAAATATCGATAGTTTGAACTTTCTTTTCTAGCTTGTCAAATTTGTAATTTCTTTTTATCTCATTTTGCTTCAATTAAACAATTTGTAATACACACAAGAGGAAAATGTAGTGAAACACAAACAGTAACTTAACAATTTACTTTTGTATTCTATTGTCTAAAATAAACTTCAAATTCTTTAATTTAATACATTGAGATCAGAATTCACTTTCAAATTTAATTCTTAATGATAAACTTCAATTTGTTTAATCTGAAACATTGAGATCAGAATTTCCATTGATAATCAGTTGATTAAGATAAGCTTCAAATTATTGAATCTTAATCAATTAGTTACGAATTAACTTGCGTTATCCAGTCAGTATTACTTAAAAGTATAGACATATCCACAGTTGTGGGTCTAAGTGACCTTAAGATAACCTTCTATTGATGACAAGAATTCCAGGGTTGCTGAAAATTCTATCGCTTCAAACAGATGTACCTGGAACTCATAAAAGTTGCATATTTAGACACTTTACTTTAAAAAAGTAAAATGTGTCTATTATTTTGTATAAAAATATCGAGGTTACAAAATATATCGATACTATCAGAAAATTAGCGGACATTCGATAGTATCGATAGTGGTTCGATGTTTTTGCAGCACTAATATAAACACTTGCATAAAATAGACTTAGAGCTAAAGGTCCCGGCCCTAGTGCTAGCTCATAACTATTAATTATTTAGTATTATTGTTAATATTAAATAAATAAATAATAAAATAGACAGCTTAATTAATTAGTTACCTACAAAAATATTAGTCAAATGAGTTAAACAAAAAAAATGAAAGCAACATCTTAAACAAGAAAATCAAATTGCTGAAGATAAATAAGAACTATAAGTTCGTTAAAGTTTTCTAATAATTTGCAAAGAGCAAAAACGAATTTAATCTGTTTAAAAAAGATCTCAGATTATGTTATAGTACTAAAGGTGCTTACCGAAATATATTTATGTGCTTAATTTCTAGCAATCTGGATCACAACAATAACAATATTAAGTTAATACAATTCAATTTTAAAGCAGTCAGAAAGGCTAAAGTCAAAGCCGACTATGAAAGACCCTTGTACTTTTTTCAAGTAAAGGGTTTAAAATTGTATAAATGGAAAAATGCCAGATATATTATTTATGGATGAAATATTATATAATTTAATTTCCAGCAATAATTGTAGTATTTTAATTAAACTTTTTTTTTTGAATAGAATAAAAGTAATTCTGGAAAATCAATAAAACTAAGTTTTTACTTAAAGAACAAAACGTATTTCCTATATTTAATTTTTTTTGTACATATTGAGCATAAAAAGTAATATGTAATTATTTATACCAGGAATTAAAATTAAAATTGATATAATTGAAAATATAAATAATATGCACACACCAATAAATATATAGTTTATTTATTTAAAATCAGCTCAAAACAGTCGACACAAAGAACAATTTAAAATATAAATCAAGAATAGAAATAATATGAAGTTAGCATATAAATTGTATAATATGCGATTTAAGAATTAGATCTGAAAAGATAGAAAGTTTAATCAAATTAAGTAAAGTTAAGTCTGGGAGTATTCAAAAAATTATTTAATTGAACCAACATTTGTTGCAATGATTGGCAAAAACCCAGATAAAAACCCAATCAGATCAATAAGGGATAAAGTAAGTATTTTTATGTTGAATTTGTTGCTTAAATTTATAGAATAAGGTTTTCAATAGTAGGAAAAGAGGTTTCTGAGTTGAAAACTCGACAAAGTCTATTATAATCAACACAGGGAATTCGAAAGTGTTCAAGTTGGAGAGTATAGTTACTTAGTACAAGCGTTTGGAGTAAGTGGAATAAAGTTACGAGTAGTTCTAGAAGAAACAGAGTAACTAATTTGACTTAATAATACCGAGGAGTCGATTTCTTAATTAATTTATTAATTTTAGTTAGAAGACCACAGCCAGCACAATGCGTCGATTAGTTAGAGATGGAAGATTAATCAATAGAAGTCAACTGGAGTAAGAAGACAAGTCAATTGCTGAAATCCTGTAAGAACTTCTTTTGCACAGACTCAATTCTGTCTTAATGTACCGAATATTGTGGACACACCACACACAAGACTTGTATTTCAGAATAGGTCGAATAAGAGAGCTATAAAGTAGTTTTGTCCCTATAAGGATCGTCAAATTCTTTAGACCAACGTTGAATGAAACCAAGAACTTGAAAATTCCAAAAACAATACAATTATATTTGGTTGGTAGTTGGTATATTTTAAATGAATTATATTAAACTATTATTTCCAAATTATATTATATTTTATATTTTTTTATCAAATAAAAGTATTTTCGATAAAAGACAACAAATATTTAATATTTTATAATTCATATTTCTTAGAGTTATCAAAATGATTTAAAAGTATTCTGTCTTTTACTCAAATAACGTTTCTGTCTATCGATAGCTGTCCTATCGATACATAGACCTAACCACGCTGCCTAGTTAAACACGTTGCAAGCTTGTTGCCACCGCCAATTTGTTGCATTGCCCCCGTTGAGTCGTAGACATAATCATTTCTTTTGTGCGCCGCAATTTGTATTGTTCGCATAATTAAATTGACGCTTGGCATTCCAATACGCGACTCCAGTTGCAGTTGCAGTTGCAATCGCTAGTTGCAGCCTCAGTTGCCTTCTGACAGTGACACGCGCAGTTGCAAGTTGGCAAGTTGGCAAGTTGTGGCTCCACTTGTGGTATAATTAGCAACGATTAAACACTTGTCGTCCCACCCAACGGTGGGGCAGCTACAAAAGCATTTTGCCGACATCGTTGGATGCTGCTTGTGCCTCTCTCTGTGTTCAACTTATTTTGCGGTCTATTTAGCTATTTGATGAGCTTCGGCTTCGGCTTCAGCATAATTCTTTAGCATTGTGCTCCTTGTATTCTGTTCCTGTGGCAGGCGAGGAATTTGTCAAGCGCAAGGACACATAACTGGCTGCAATTAGCTGTGGGGCACTGTGTGGTGTGCAACCTCGCCAGGAGCTGCTGCTGCTGCTGCTGCACCCAGTTCCCAGTTCCCAGTTCCCTTGGCTTACCCAGCTTCCAATGGCAATGGCAATTGTTGTCAGGCTTGTTTGATTACCGTGTAATTGCCCTTGTGACAGGGACAGCCTCCTACTAAAGAGCGAAAGAGAGAGAGAGAGAGAGGGAAAGCGAAAACTAGAGCGAGACAAGAACACGTAAATACTCAATTATGAATTTATTGATTTTAATGAACGTTATCAATTTGCAAAATATTTTCAAAAAGAAACCCACTTAACCAGCATAAATGACTAGTGATAAAAAAGGTCATTTAATTATGCCAGTCTGGCAAATACCCTATGAGTGTAATATCTGAAATAAACAGCATGCTTACTTAGTTCACATGCCTAAAGAAGAGTATGTTTCAAATCAAGTTGAAAACGTTAATCATTTGTCATTTATACAAACATTAATTGCAATAAATTATTGATATTAATGAACTTTATAAATATTAACTAAATTTTTACAAAAAGGTCAGCAGAAATGACTAGTGATATAAATGCTGAATTGAGAAATACCCTGTAACTTGGAGGGTAAAATTTGTGCCACTTAGTGTTAGTTGAAAGATTTAACTAACTAATATTCATAATTAATATATATTTAAATATAATTTAAGTCATTTTTCCCAGCTCTGCTTTAAAGTGATCTATTTTAAATGATTAGAATAACATATGTATCTCATATGCTTAAATTAAATTACACTTTATTACAAGTTCAGCTTATAACTTACATAATATAAGGATGAATGTAATGCACACACCTTGATCAATTGTTTATTCAAATAAATGATATCCTTATTTTTATCTTAGGAATGAAATTTTAGTTTTCTTCAAGTCCGTATACATTTATACTGCCTATGTATACTACTTCTTCCTCCTGTTCTCTTAGCGTTGCCAGACTGTTCGTTTACAATCTCTTCTAATATAATTGTATGGGTATTCCTTTGTTAGCTTAAATCTAATATGTATATGTGTATTTTGTGAGTTTATAATTATTATTATATTTACAATTGTGTACACATAGTATAATATTTACATATATCTAACATACTCGTATCTAAAACCCAACAAAACACATCTAGGCGTTGCAAAACTCTAGTGACGAAAGCATGTTCAAGAACCAAAATTTCTAAAGTCAAATTTAGTGACAAACGATATTAAATTTTATATGTGAACTATTAACTATGAACTAATAAATACAAATTTGGCATTCGGCATAACGCAAAAAGTTTTTACTAGGCACAAAGAAGCCAGACCTTTTGCGCAATGTGGGAAATGTAAAATTTTTATTTATCAAAATAGTTCACATATTAAATTTAATATCATTTGTCACAAAATTTTATATCAAAAGTTTTGGGTCTTGAACAAGCTTTCGTCACTAGAGTTTTTTCTAGCGTAGAAGTTTTTTGTTTTTAGTATTTTACCTTGTTATAATAGGAATTTCATACATTAAATTTAATATCGTTTGTCACAAAATTTGAAATGAAAATATTGGGCCTTGAACAAGCTTTCGTCACTAGAGTTTTACCTCGTGTAGAGGTTTTTTGTTTTAATTAATTTTATCTTTTTAATAATATCATTCATTAAATTTTATATCGTTAGTCACAAAGTTTGATATCGAAATTTTGGACCTTGAAACCGCTTTCGTCACTAGAGTTTTACCTCGTGTTGAGCTTTTATTTTCGGGTATCTAACATTCTGGTATTTAAAATAAATACAACTTGAGCTGTACAATAAATTTAAGTAATATATAAATGCAAAATTAAAAAAATAACATAAAAGTTTTAAGTCAAACTTTCACTGAACTAATTAGTAAATAAAAAACTAAATTTACTATGCAAAATTAAGCGACGCTTTAATAATTCAAATACAATTTGAGCTTTATTGAGTATTGAATAATTTGTTAACTTAAGATTCATGTGTCTTTATCTCTATCTCTGTCTCTAACTCCAAAAGTCTCAAAGCTTGTCTATTCCCGGATCAAGAAAGTGGAAAATATAGCTAGTTTGATAAATCCATATCATATGATTATGTAATCTACGTATCATATATCTTCCAGCACATTTTAAATTCATTGGCTGAATCTCAACAATCGACTTCTTAACTTTGTAAATAAGTACAGGGTATGTTAAATAAAAATTGTTGCAATAATATATCAATCAAGCCTTTCGATACCATCAGTTTCATCAGCCTCATCTCGTCATCATCATTAACATCATCATCAAGTAACAAGGTCGACACATAACCATACTCATAATTACACACACAGGTCAGCACTTGTCGTGCTGGTGTCGTTTATGGTGGTCTCTGGTCTTAATAGGTTTACTCGATCAATTGCTCCGACAACTATCTGTAGAGCCTAGCAAAAATGCAGAAAGAGATAGGCATAAGAGTACAAAGAATGAAAGATAATTAAAGTGAGTTAAGATTGAAGTAAAGCTTTGCATTAACAATTATTGATTGTAGAAACTTAAAGGATACTAAATGTTATATTAATCAAAAAAATATAAAGATAGTTCATCTTGTCATTGCGTTTGATTTTCCGATTTTCCAACTTTATTAATGGTAATTATTTCTGCTCAGGCACAATCTTTTTGAGATCTTATAGCTGAAGTATTGCATTTTTACATCTTTTTACACAGAGGGCATTACAATATAGTTTCGAAATGTGTAACGCATTAAAGGAGGCATGTCAGACACTATAAAGTATATATACTCTTGTGTGGCAACAACAGCTGAGTCGATATAGCTATGTTTGTCTGTCTGTCTGTCTGTCCGGCTGTCTGTCCGCCTGTCTGTCTGATTATATGCAAGCTAGTCTCTCAGTTTTAAAGAAATCGGAATGAAACTTGGTACAGATCCGTCTTTTTGCTGCAGGCAGTACATATGTCGGAACCAACCGGATCGGATCACAATATCATATAGCTGCCATAGAAGCTATCGGTCGAAAATCATACTTTAGTATAGCAAACTTTTTTTATTTTTCGACGTACTTCAACCAAACTCACAGATTATGCATTTGGATATATCTTATGCAGTCTGACCCAATTTTATATAAATCGGCTCACTATATCATATAGCTGCTATAGGAACTATCGATTCAAAATCATTCTTTAGTATGAGAAACTTGTATATTTTTTGACAAACTTCAACCAAACTCACAGATTAAGGAAAATGTTATATTTTATACATCCTGAATAAAATTGTTATTAATCGGATCACTATATCATATAGCTGCCATAGGAACTATCGGTCGAAAACAAAGATTTAGTAAGAAAATCTTTGTGGTTTCTTGAGATATCTGAGTCAAACTCACATATTGTGTATTTGGTATTGTCTTTTACACACTGATCAAGTATGAATACAATCGGACTACTATATCATATAGCTGTGGTAGGAACGATCGGTTGAGAATTCAGTTGTAATATGAAAACCTTTCTCTTCCCTCAAGATTTCTCTAACAAACTGTCGGATTTTGTGTTTGGAATTGTCATCTATATTCTGATCAAATTGCATTCGAATCGGACGACTATATCATATAGCTTTCATATAAACGATTTGTCTAGAATTGGCTACAGGGCTCTGGAAGGGTATGCAACTATGAAGACTGCCCTGTGCCAGTCCCCTTATCGCCCCGACTGTGCAGCATGTAAACCCACATGAATATCATTATATATTTTTGTAACTTGTTATATATAGAGCTGACGTATTAATCTCTACTGAGAATTGAGCATTGATGTGAGTCACTTATATATGATTACTTTCTTTCTAATGGCGAAATATTCGAAGAAAAACTAAGTGTAACTTCTCAACCACAAATCGCGATTGTGACGCTCTTTGTTTATTGACTCCCGAGACCTTTAAAAGGCCGCTGAGCTTCTGCGTCCATTGCTAGTTGTAATCGATCGTTGAAAGAGGACACACAAGCTGGTTAAGAGGTTTCTGATATAGAAGATATACTCGTGCATTAAGATGGAGGACCTACAATATCATATAAAACTATTCGAAGAATGCAATCAGCGAAGATTTTCTTTGAAAGCAGATCACTTTAATTTGTTCGATGAGCACCCAGAATGGTTAGTAGATCTCCTGAACGTCATTAGTGATAGTGTGGAACAATTGAATCTAGAGAATGTCTCATCGGAAAGACTAAAAGCTTGGACGGACTTCAGCTTTCCGGAAATGAGATCACTGAGATACACACTTGTTGACCAAGACATGGAAAAGGACGACGATGAAAAGTGGAAGGAATCGGAACTAGTTATACAATTAATGGCAGAACTCTTTCCTCAACTGCATACTCTTATACCTTACGGATCAATCGATTTGATTCACCTGAGACATTTTTGCAATTTACAAAAACTGGACTTGTTCAATTGTCGTCTCTTTTCCCGAACAAATGAATCTGAACAAGGATTTCTCGGATTGAATCAGCTGAGGGAGCTTATAATTTTAACTGTGGACTTAAGCGAAGAGCATTTGAAGATGCTAGTATCTTTGCCCTCGCTTGAAACAATTACCATGGGTCAAATAACAAATATTTGTCTCCCTTCTTTAATTGAGACGCGAGCTGAACACATTGATAAACTAACTTTTAACGATTTCTCTTTGGGCGATAATTCCGTTTTACGACATTTTACAAAATTGCGTCAACTGACCTTAATGCATTCATCAGGAGTCACAAAGGAACATCTACAAGATCTACCAAATCTGGAACGACTTGATTTGCACGCATATGGGATTTGGAGCTCAGAGACTGAACTTTGGGAAACCGTCGCCTGTTGTAAATCTCTAAAAATGCTAAACTTTTCGGGCATGGAACTGGGCCTTGACTTCTTTTCTTCAACCAGGGACCAAATGGAAGAGGTTTTAAATGAGCGATCCACACCTCTATTAATGGATATTACGGACACCGACGAATTTGAGGCAGACGTTTTTGTGA
Source organism: Drosophila histrio (assembly GCA_958299025.2). Classification (NCBI taxonomy): domain Eukaryota; kingdom Metazoa; phylum Arthropoda; class Insecta; order Diptera; family Drosophilidae; genus Drosophila; species Drosophila histrio. The sequence continues at coordinate 55,899,488 of OY282582.1, read as the reverse complement.
ACTTCATACATCCGAATTTAATGGTCTCCCTGGAGACAGAAAAATTCGATGACTGTGAGCCGATGTGGGCGAAATTACATTTCAAGGCTTTGGCAACCTTAGATATCGAAGAGGAAAACTTATAATTTCATTTGAAAGAACTACTATTATAAAAATTTTGTTATTAATAAAGTTATTCTGAGCATGCAAAATTTTCAATTTGATTTATTAAATAGTTTGCACTCCACACAGGTTAATTAAAAAGTCCTCAAAGAAATGAGTATATGTGCGTTGATGTTTAGACACTTTAATTTAACGGAGTAACAGGTCTAAGGATGTCTGGCAGACCCCATAAAGTATATTCCTAGTATATATTCTTGATCAGCATCAACAGCCGAGTGTCTGTCCGTCCGTCCGTCCGTCCGTCCGTTCGTCCGTCCGTCCGTTCGTCCGTCCTTCCGTTCGTCCGTCCGTTCGTCCGTCCGTTCGTCTGTCCGTCTGTCCGTCCCTCTGTATGATCGCCTAGATCTCTGAAACTATAAGTGCTAGAGTCACCAAATTTGGTATGTTGGTCCGTCTATGGACTAAGCAGCACCAGTTTGTGTTATAATTTTGCCACGCCCCCTCCCGCCCCCGTAAATTGAAAAATACATTTTTGAAATCTCATAAAATGAGTATTATATAAACTAGAGTTGCTGAATTTTGGCATACAGGACGATTATTAGAATCTTAATGCATCCTGAAAATTTCATCTCGATCGGATAATAAACTCGGGACTTATTCAAAACTTAATATTGCTCAGTGTCGGGCCAAAGGAAGAAGAAGAGCTTATTGGTTACTATTGGTGCTACTCTTATTTCCTTTTTAAAGAATAAGTAAAAGGACTCTCATAGTCGACTTCGACTGTAGCCTTTCCGACTGGTTTTTATATTATTTATGTGAAACGTAGAACCTTTTCTATGTCTTCTTCCCACTGTCTGTTGCTGTCTGCAATGAATAGAATAAAGACTATCCCTATCCTTTTCTATTGCCTCGATAATCGTGCTCTTTCGCTCAATCAATATGTAAATGTTATTGACGAATGCGTCAAGCCAAATGTCAACTGAAAGCTGTGCAAACAACGCGAGGAGTGCGTCAAGGCAAGACCATAGAGTGTTGTCGCTGTGAAGGATATGCAAACAAATAAATAAATATTTATAAGGAAGCGCAACACGACGACGACGACGACGAGGACGAGAATCCAAGACACAGGACACACACGCGCTAGCCAGATCAAATAGACAAACAACAACCACAACAACAACAACGACAACGACAACACGAGAAATAGACAAGCTGCAAAATGTGAATTTAGCCCCGTTACAAGGAGACGGACTGGGACACTGATCCAGTGGCAGGGGCGGAACAGGAAGACGTTGCACAGTGGGCCAAACACCTCGACTGGCTTATATATATTTATTCAGAATATTGCAATTCGATTTGGAGAGTTTATATTCGTATATATTTGATTCACAATACTTCATGTAACTTATTAACCCATTTTGTTTAATATAATTGTTGATATTTATTTAGTTGTTAGATTTAAAAAAAAAAACAAAATTTAACGCAAAATAATACAAATACATTTTGTTTGCTAAAGTGTAATATACATACTTAATAAGACAGACAGACAGACAGACAGACAGACAGACAGACAGACAGACGGACGGACAGACGGACGGACAGACATACAGACATACAGACATACAGACAGACAGTTAGACAGTTAGACAGACAGACAGGCAGACAGACAGACAGACAGACAGACAGACAGACAGACAGACAGACAGACAGACATATAGACAAACAGACAGACAGACAGACAGACAGACAGACAGACATATAGACAAACAGACAGACAGACAGACAGACAGACAGTTAGACAGACAGACAGACAGACAGACAGACAGACAGACAGACAGACAGACAGACAGACAGACAGACAGACAGACAGGCAGACAGGCAGACAGACAGACAGACAGACAGACAGACAGACAGACAGACAGACATATAGACAAACAGACAGACAGACAGACAGACAGACAGACAGACAGACAGACAGACAGACAGACAGACAGACAGACAGACAGACAGACAGACAGACAGACAAACATATATGGCTATATCGACTCGGCTGTTGATGATCAGATCTGCCAGACTTGCTTAGACCTGTTACATGCGTTTAAGAAACATAATATACCCCCACAGGGTATAAATGAAATATGTCACGTATTCTACAAGGCCAACAACACCAACAAGTATCAACATATACGATTATGGCCGATTTGCTTCGGATCTCTCAATTCCCCGCGAAACCTTCTCAAAAATCATTTGCCTTAGACTAGGACACACACACACACACCTAAAACACAGTTATCTATTTAAGCCTTCCCCTTCAATCCCTCTTTGTGACAACAATCCTCACAATCCCAACCTCACAACACTTACTATCCCAATGTAGCTTTCTAAAACACAAGCTACAATACTTTCCCCTTAGCCTCTCAACCACATATTCAACCCCAATTCATAGCTCAGTTCCTTCATCAAACAACAAACTTTAATAGATAAAAATACAAACAACCCCCTGTACATATTAATCATAAACTTGCAATTTGTATGTAGTTAAATTAATTTAAAATAAAACTACTGCTTGGTAAAATAAAAGGAAAACAATACTAATTATAATAACAAAATGTTAGCTTAAGGCTCCGTAACTATTGGTGTAGTAAATAGTCTCCGATTACAATTTTTAGACCCTTTACTTTAAAAAAGTAAATAGGGTCTATTAAGTTTGTCAAAAAAAAATGTGCGTAACAGGTCGAAGGAAGTCCGGCAGACCCCATAAAGTATATATATTCTTGATCAGCATCACCAGCCGAGTCGATATAGCCATGTCCGTCTGTCCGTCTGTCCTGCTGTCCGTCTGTCGTGATGTATGAACGCCTAGATCTCAGAGACTATAAGAGCTAGGGTCACCAAATTTGGTGACAATACTCCTGTGACCCCCGAAAAGGTCAAGTTTGTTTTAGAATTTTGCCACGCCCCCTCCCGCCCCCAAAAATCGGAAAACCCTAATAACTCGAGTAATTTAAAAGATACAAGTTCCAAAATCGGCATACATAAAATTTACTTTCCTTTCGATGCGTACTGAAAATTTCATCAAAATCGGACAATAAACACTGGAGATTTGAAGCAAACAAATTATCGAATGTACAATGGCAGGAAATGTGCAGGAAATGTGCAGATATGTTAAGATTAACATTTGTATGCTAAGATTAACATTTGTATGTTAAGATTAACATTTGTATGTTAATAATTCAAGTGTAACATAAGCGATTATATTTAATTAATCGGAAGCTAATCTGAGCAGCGTCAAATATATTGAGGTTTATATATAAGTCTGTAAGTTTGTAACTGTTATTTCATTGTTGAAGAATAAGTAAAGGGTCTCTCATAGTCGATTTCGACTGTAGCCTTTCCGACTGGTTCATTATAAATAAATAAATAAGTAAAGAATGTGACAGTATGTTGTACAAAAACAGCTGATTTTTCAACAGAGATATCAGCACATTTAACAACAATTTCAAACTCTACAATCTGACGATTGTATCTGGCTATAAGTGCAGTTAATTTCTAAGGAAATCTGACAAGTTAATAAAAAGTCAGCGGGTTTCATAGATCTCTTCTAAATTAAAGCAGTCTTTGAACAATCAAGCAATGGCATATTTAAAACATTCTGCAAACTCTGACATACTGCAGACATATACACAAAAATCAACATACAATCATTGTTAATTGATTGAAACAGGCATAAGAATGTAATGTCTGTAGTAGTTTATTCTCTTTAAAAATATTGCATAAATTGTATACTTATTTATAATTGATTGTAGCAATGTCTGTCAGTGAAACAATTCCAACAGCTGTTTTTATTTATCTAACTAATATCTCAGTTGCCTATATGTCAGCTAAAGTTACACATAACGCTTATCTGACAAATAGCATTATTGGGGTATTAAAAAAACAAAATTGTCTTTATTTATCAATTTATCTGACACATGGAGTATATTGTGATATTTCAAAAACAGTCAACAAACATTTCTATTCTATATTTTACATCTTTAACTCTAATTATTTGCGATGTTACTGGTTTTACAAGCGTGTCTAGTCGTTTTTTCTCACTGTGCCAACGCGTGCGCCCAATACCCTCAATTCAATCCCATTTCCAGTTTCAGTCTCAAGTGATAAGAACAACGACAACAACAACAAAAACTGGGAAGGAAGAAAAAAAGGACTCGACGACACCAAGAAAATATTAATTTACACGATTTGTTGTCAGCTGCCCCGGGAAACTGGCCTTAAAAGGGCTGCACAGGGAGAAGGGGTAAAGTGTGTGCGAAAGAGAGACAGAGACAGACAGAGAAAGGTTGCAACCAAGAGAGAGAGAGAGAGTTAGATAGAGACAAAGAAGTTTACAATCAAGTTGCATCTGCAGCAATGGCACGTCCTCAATCTTGTCTTCGTCCTGGCAGGCAAATATGAAACCCAAGCGACACGTTGTTAACCCCATCGCACACACACAGACCAAACACACACACACACACACACACACTCATAACTATGCACACACCTTGCCAATGGAATGGAATCAAGAACGAAATCAAAGACATTAAACAGCAGTTGACAGGCGACGCCCCCGACATGTGCAACATAATGTTGCAGCTTGTACATTGATGATGATTATGATTATGCCACACATCACACACACACATTACACAACAATGTTGTTGCCAGTGGCAATGAAACTTGACAGCTGAACTTAGCAGAGTTCTTAACTAGCAGAAGTTGTTCAAAGAACTGAGTAACTGATATTTAAGATGTTATCAAATGAACTGATGTTATCAAATAAGCCAATTTATAAGCAGAAGTCATAATGATTATAACAATTAAAAATTGTAAATTAACAATGTGTTGAACTTGACAGAGTTTTTAACTAGCAGTGAAGCTAACTATGAGAGAAGTTAACAAAAGAATAGCGAACAGAAACTGACATTTAAGGGCTGCAGGAAATAAGGCGACAATAGAGAAATGTATGAAAGGCTTCAAATTGTGGAGAGTTATTTCATAGTGTTTGCTTTCCTTATGCCTTTCTCTTAAACTGTTGGTAGAGTTTAAGGCTCCATTTGAATACATTTTCTTTAGTATATTGAAACTTTTTTTTTTTAATATTTTCTGGTTTTTTTTTTGACCCTTTACTTTAAAAAAGTAAACAGGGTCTATTAAGTTTGTCAAAATGTGCGTAACAGGTCGAAGGAAGTCCGGCAGACCCCATAAAGTATATATATTCTTGATCAGCATCACCAGACGAGTCATGCCCGTCTGTCCGTCTGTCTGTATAAGCGCCTAGATCTCAGAGACTATAAGAGCTAGAGTCACCAAATTTGGTATGGTGGTTTGTCTATGGGCTAATCAGATTAGACTTATGTTAAAGTTTTCACACGCCCCCTTCCGCCTCCGCAAAGCGAAAACAAAATTTTTGAAATCCCATAAAACGAAAACTACTACAGATAGAATCCTGATGTGCGATTTTGGCAAACAGGACAAGCATCAGGGTCCCAATGTATTCTGAAAATTTCATCGCGATCGGATAATAAACTCGGAAGTTATTCAAAACTTAATATTACTCAGTGTCGGGCCAAAGGAAGAAGAAGAGCATATTGACGTTACAACGCGTTATGGGGAACTATTAGTGTAACTCTTATTTCCATTTCGTAGAATAAGTAAAGGGTCTCTCATAGTCGACTTCGACTGTAGCCTTTCCGACTGGTTAAATCCTTAATATGGAAGATCAACAAAAGCGAGAGTAAGAGAGAGAGAGAGAGAAAGAAAGAGATGTCGTACCGCCCATGCTAAATGTTTTGTAGGCACTGCATCCCCTCCCTCTCTGCTTCTGATTGTTTATATATAGCACTAAGAACCACTGTTCCTATGGCAGCTATATGATATAGTCATCCGATCACAGAATGTAACATTGAGTAAGAAAAACATATCTCTGTGAGTTTGGTTAAGATAGCTCAAAAAACAACAAAGCTCTTCATACAAAAGTTTAATATCCAACCGATTGTTCCTATGGCAGCAATATGATATAGTTATCTGAACTTGACCAAATTGTCTCAGAATGTAACAATGAGTAAAAAATAGATAATATGTTAGTTTGGTTGAGATTGCTCAAAAACCAAACAATTTTATCGTACTAAGCAATTTTGATTTTTGATCCCCCCATTTTAACCCCTTCCAGTTGGAATATTGCTAAGCGCAGCTTTATGTCTCAGTTATGTTGTGTGAAAATTTCAGCTCGTTATCTTAACCCGTTTGGACTACAGCGTGATGTCTCAGTGAATCAGTGAATCTTGACAAAGAGTTTTATATATATAGATGTGAATGCATTTATGTATTTTTATATTTAGACCACAAAATTCGAGTATTTTTTTCTATATTTTTCTATTCATTCAATTCAGTATTATTAAAATAATATTTTATTATATTTCTATATAGTGGAATTATAATCGTTAGAGGACTTACTTACAGTGTTCACAAACTTTCCTATTTGTTGACTATATATGTATATAAAATACAAAGAAATCTCAAATATATTTATTGATATTAATTTACATTTTTGCATTAAATTTGTATAATCAAAATATATAAATAATAGAAAGCAAATGATTTTTATATAAAAATTTAAATATACTTGTAAATTTATATAATTTTATTTAGGTCACAAATTAAGAGTTACATGTAATTTAAATAATTCATAAGATTTAACAAATAATTTGTATTATATTTAATTTAATTAAATTTATAATTGTTACGGAACCTATTTTAAATGTTCACATACTTCAACAACCAACAATGCCTAGAATTAAAAAAATATAAATAAAAAACACAATTAAATCTACAAATATTCAAATAAGAGACAGCAAATGATTTTATATAAAAAAATAAATATTTTTGTTAATTTTTATTATTTTATTTAGGTCACAACTTAAGAGTTACACATATTTTTAATTTTTGTTAAAATTCAACAAAACAATTTGTATTATATTTATTTTTATTAAATATATAATTGTTAAGAAACCTACTTTAAATGTTCAGAAACTTAACCGATTGTTGGCTATCTAAACTGATAAATCAACAATGACTAGAATTAAAAAAAATAAAAATAAAACACAATTAAATCAAAAAATATATGAAGAAGAGACTGCAAATGATTTTTATATAAAAAAAAATATAATTGTTAATTTATATTAATTTATTTGGGTCACAAATTACGAGTTACATATAATTTAAATTGTTCATAACATTCAACAAGCAATTTCTTATTTATTTATATTTTATTAAATATATAATTGCTACGGAACCTACTGTCCACATTGTTGGCTATCTGTTAAACTGATGAAGCAAACAATGAATTGTTTAGTTATTATGATAAATAAGATCTCTGGTCCGCCTTCTTATATAGTAGCTATCATCATCATCATCATCATCATTGGTCTGCCGAGAGAGTTGCAGAATTGTTGTGTCTGTCATAATTGTGGGTTTTAGATGCCTTCGGTGGTCGGTCGCAAATGGGATTTGCATTACGACAGCCGCAAATTATGCAAAATGTTCTTAAAGATTGCCGCATAGATTAGATCAACACGGAGATTTCTCTACTTGGTTTCGAGCCTCTGGTTGTAGCCTAGATCTAGATCCTTTGGCTTAGCCGCAACTAAATGCGGCTTAAGAGTCTTGTTAGGCGTGAGATTTGTGTTTGTGGTCTCCTTTTTGTTGTTGTGTGTCGGTGAAATTTCAAATACACATTTCCCAAGAATATGGAAAACTGGAAATGGAAAAATGTGCTGAATGTACAACACGGAAAATATCAATATACAACAATGACAGAGTTGTCGTTTCTTGGCCGGCTGCTGTTGCCAGGATATGTTAGGATTTGTTTACATGCAAAACAGTTCGCGTGTGTGTACATGTGTGTGTGTGTGTGTGTGTTTGTGTGTAACTTGTGTGTAACCTGAGCCGTCGACACGAGTCTCAAGTCTCTCTCTCTCTCTCTCTCTCTGTCGTCTCAGGCGATAAACATCAGCTTGCAGCAAAAGTCAGACGCTGAAAGTCAGCCCGAGGCAACATACTGAATATCTGCAAATCTGTGGAATCAGATACAGATACAGCTAAAGATACTCCAGCTAAAGATACTCCAGCTAAAGGATTCCACCTAACGTATCCTTCACTTTGGCATGTCAGTTGGCCATATACATATATTATATGGCCGCCTGCAGTTAGCCAAATGCTTCTGGGCCGGCTGCCAAAATAATTAAGTCGTTTGTGCAACAATTAAATAAAATTCTGACCACGACAAAAAAAATAAAAGTTCTCTCAGTTCTTTCTGGTTTTCTTCTGGCTTTTGGCTCGCAATTTGTTTAATTGCGCTTTTGGCTGCAAGCGACAGTTTAACATACGAGACGACGCCTCAAACACAGCGTGAGAAAAGCCCAGAGCATTGTCTCAATGCCCCAACCTGGACATTCATCATGCACGATGCGCACAGTGACACAAAACTGTTATAAAATCGAGGCGAGAACTGGAAAGAGAGATATAGAGAGAGAGAGAGAGAATTATCATACTGAACTGAGAGATAGAGCCAAGTTAAAGTTGTTTAAATCATGTTTGAATGAAGTATCAAATTCGCTTTATAAAATTATAATCTGGTAACAAGTAGTAAAGAATTAAATCTCTTCTAGTTCAGTTTCAACTTTCATCTATATAAACCTGGCTGATCCTTTTCCTCACCCATTCAATTTCAATTGTCTTTTCACTAAATGGAAAGTTTTCTAAAATTTCTGTAACACTTGTCGATTAATTAGTTTTTGATATAACAGGTGATCTTTATTTGTCATCTGTCAATCAACAAATTGAATACTCTGTCTGTGCACTTAATACTGACTAGGCGTGGCCTTCAAGTTTAAGACTTCTGTCGAGTATTAAGCCCAGTTACCCAGGCAGTGTTGCTGGCAGGGATCATTGTGCCGTCCAGGTGGACTGGGGGGCAGTCTCTTCTTCTTAGAGTGAAGATGGAGTGGGTGAACTTCTGCGGATTGGCCATAATGTTCCAGCTCTTTAACCAGGTGTTGATGGTGTCAAGCTGCGATTTTAGTGGATCAGAAGCAGTCATCGCCGACTATGAAGGCAGTGTCGTCATCCAGAAGACTTGGGTCCGATATTATGGGCATGTCGGTGGTGTAAATGTTGTAAAGGGTCTAGAGAACTGGCTCCAGTGCACTTCCCTGTGTTACTCCGTCTCTAAACTCCATGATGTCAGTTATTTCGTAACCACACTTCACGAAGAAGTTTCGTCGCTCGAGATAGGAACTTAGCAGCCTTAAATATGGTTTAAAACTATTTGACTGAGGTGCATATACAACTTAAACAATCACATCTTTCTCCTTTAAGTATTATCAAAGTCATTTAGTATGTTAAACAGCTCTTCATATCTTTTATATTTAGATTTATTGAGTTTAATGTGAGGCAACTGTAATTTAAAGTCACACTCGAAAATCTTTAAATAACTATTCTATTTAATTTACTATATTTTGTTTATTTATTGATTAATTACAATTGATAGTGCTACAAGTTTAATAGATGCTTAAGTTTAATATTCATAACATTAGTCACAATTATACAAATTTAAGTAGAAGTTCTGTTAATAATTTTAGCAATTTTATGATTAATAAATAAGTTAAACGTCTATACATAATTCTGAGTTGAGCTTTAGTGGCAAACAGTTGTAAGTAGCCGTCAATCTATTTACTACTTTGACTTGAAAATACCCCCAACGTTATTTTAGTGTTTTACTTTAACAAATACGCAAATGTAGTCATAACAAAATTTAGGGACAAACTAAGAGATATTTATTTATTCATTCATTCATTTATTTCACTTCAACTTAAATATTATTATTTACAGTAATTGATCTCATCTAAAAGTTAAGACTACAGGCGATATTGCTTTTGCTACTTGTGAATACAATTTAAATTTACTAAAATTTAATTTATTTATTTATAAACAGTTTACTTACGATGTAAAATTATAAATAAACAAAAAGCTTTGGCGACTTACTTGTGAGAGATATTTAAAGACAAAATAATGATATACCAGTCGGAATGACTACAGACGAAGTCGACTAAGAGATACCCTTTACTTATGCTTCAAAAAGGAAATAAGTAGTATAAGCCCACATAAATTTGTAAATAATAAATACATTTTAAAAAGAATTACCTAAAAAAAAGTGTTCCTCTGGTAGGTTTCGAACTCCAGAACCACACCGCAAGAGTTCGACACTCTAACCATTGGGCCAATGCAGCCATAGTCGATTATCTGGCAAATTCACAATTTCCTTGCCTCAAGTTGTTGCCTCCAACCTTTGTATATTCGAAAGTTTATTTGATTCAAATCCCTGGTGTTTATTGTCCGATTGCAATGAAATTTTCAGTATACATCGCAATTATACTAAACTTTTTGTATGCCAAACTTGGAACTTGTGTCTTTTAAATTACTAGTGTTATTCGGTTTTTTCCGATTTTAGAGGGCGCAAGTAGGCGTGGCCAAATTCTAAAACAAACTTGTCCTTTGAGGAAGCCTCAGGAGTATTGTCATCAAATTTGGTTACTCTAGCTCTTAGAGTTTCTGAGATATAGATGTTCATACAGCAGGACAGACGGACAGACGGATATGGCTATATCGACTCGACTGTTGATGCTGACCAAGAATATATATACTCTATGGTGTCAGCCACGCTTCCTTCTGCAAGTTACATACTTTCAACAAACTTAAATAAATAAATAAAATAATCTAAAACTTAAACAATAGATATTCATTTTAAACCATAAGATTCGAAATATGTAGTTAATTCTGATTAGTATATTAAATTAAAATAATATATTATATACAAAAATTTAATATAATTAAAGAGTTTTATCGTATCAAAGGTTCAAAGAATTCGATGACAAATTGCTTAAGTTTTCGTCTGTTATAATTCGAGAAAAAACTCTCCTCTTATGGACTTCAAATTTAAATTTAAATACTTTCTGTATTGTGTATTTGGCAGCACTGTGCTGGAGTGTGGAACAGGCGCTGTGTCGGCTTTCACTGCCGCCAGTGACTGTCCAACTGTCCGACTGTCCAACTGTCCGACTGTCCAACTGTCCAACTGTCCGTCTCTGCTGCCTGTCGCTTCGTTGACGGCGTTGGCAGCCAGGGACTACTGTGCAACGCCCACTTTTTAGGGCGCGCGCATAATTACATTTTTTTCTTTCATTCTTCTGTTGCAAATTCCAGGAGCTGTCCAGGCTCTCTCCCTACAGCTGTGAGCTCTGAGCCTCGGGCGTGCGAGGTTGGAAGTTGAGTTTGAGTTTCAGGTTCAGTTTGAGGTTGAGGTTGTTGTTCAGGTGGTGCGTGCCGAGCGGCAATTGTCACATGTGTTTGGTCCATTGTTTGACCATTGTCCACTCAAGGATCGCGACACAATGTCATGTGACATGTGGGCGTAGTTCGGCGCAAATCGTCTTTAGGTCTTAAGTCCCTTCTATGTAGTTTTGTCAAAGGCAATTAAGTTGCCTTTTGTTTGCGGGGGCGTGCAAAGCGGTTTAAAGATATGTGGATAACCAAAGAGATCTCACCTCGACCTCAAACTCAACTGAATTGCGCTCTAGTTAGCCGCTGGAATTGAGCCAATTTAATGATCTTCTATGTCATACCCTTGGGCTCTTTGTCGCCTAGTTTTTAGGTTTGTCAACATTATCATTGTTTTAATTTTGGGAATCAAGAAAATCTTTGAAATCTACAAAATCGGATGATCTAGTTCTATGCTAGAGGCTTGACTTTGTAACCAGGTTTCGTCGTGGTTTGTCCACATATCATTGTTCAAGTCTTCAGAATCTTTGTAAGATCTGTTCAAATCTGTTGATCTAGTTCGGTGTCAGAGGCTTGACTTTGTCACCAGATTTCGTGGTGTGTCTACATTTCATTGTTGTAAATCTTTAAAATCTACTTAACCTAGACTCAAGCGTAACGCATAATTTTAACACCAAGAAAGTGTTAAAGCAGTCAAATGTTGAGTGTGAATTGTCGTTATCAAATTTGACAGCCTAAGATATCAGATAAAAGTGTAAGAAGAAAACCCATTTGAAAACTAGTATAGGTAAGTAGTCTTGATATTTGGGTACGACATGATTTGAAGGATATTCCCTCCACTAAAAAACGATTGCTTTAGTTACTCGTCAAGAAAGTGATATATTTTAATTTACGTTTATCATATTATGGATTGTTTTGTTTTAGTGCAAAATTCTAAAAATGATGTAAAGCATTTGATTCATTTGAGGCTGTCAAAAACCTCTTGATTCACTTAATATGTCGATAATACTGAGATGTTCCATGGGCGCGAAATTAAATCGATCATTCGTATGACAGTTATATGATATAGTGATCTGACCCGGTCAGTTCCGACATAATAAATGCCTGGAGCAAAAAAACGATCCTGTACCAAGTTTCATGGAGATAGTTTTGAACTGAGAGACTAGTTTGCATAGAACAGACAGACAGACGGACGGACGGACAGATGGACGGATAGACAGATGAACGGTTATGCCAATATCGACTTTATTGTAAGTGCTACCTTCTGCAAGGGTATAAAAACAGACATGACTTTCTTGCCAACCAAAATCAAACCTGAAAAATGCTTATAATAAAAAATAAAATTAAATATTAGAAAATTTTACTAGAATCCTTAATATTCGTCCTTGAAGCGCATGTGATGTATCATATTAAAGCTATTGAATCATAGATCACCAACAATTTCAAATTTTTGTAATACACCTCATGGTTCAAAAGACATTTACATTCAATTTATATTTTCAATATTTATAATAAAAATTTTTAAATTAATTTTTATTTTAAATTTTTATAATAAATAAGATTTGATAAAATTCAAAAATAACTTTTATTTTATAATTTATATTTTAAAAATTAAAATTGTTACAGTCCCCGATTGATGCAGACTAAAATCAAGTAAGTTCGTTGCCTAAGTCATTTTCCTAGTCAAGTGAAGTTTGTTGCCTAAGTCATTTGGTGTTCAAGTCAAGTTCGTTGCCTAAGTCATTTGCCTAGTCAAATGAAGTTCGTTGCCTAAGTCATTTGGTGTTCAAGTCAAGTTCGCTGCCTAAGTCATTTGGCAAATCAAGTTTGTTGCCTAAGTCATTTGTTTTTTTTTTCTTTTTAATATATTTTGTTGTTGTTTTCCTTGCAGATTTCCGTACACAACTCACATTTATCAAGACTGCCCCTCAACGCCCCCTCCTCAACGTATACAGCAAATCAATCAAAATGATGCGCTTTGATCGACATATCAACGACATTTAATGAATGCACCCGAAACGAGCAAACAAAATATATTTAACTAACAAAGCAGAGTAGCAAATGAAGGGGAACAGAGTATAGGAGAGAGGGCGGAGGCGGGGTTGGAAAGAACAGCAAGAGAACCTGTCTCAAGTTTAACATAAAAGCAATCATAATCCCCACACAGTGCTGACAAAAAGTTGTCAATTAGGTTCATCAAAAGCGCGCATAATATACAGAGCCCACAATTCCAGATGATCTCCTTCTACCTTTCTTGATCTGAACCCCCCCCCCCTCCACCTCCCCCTCGCTCTTCTTGCTGTATGGCAAGTGTATGTTAATGCGGCCGCCCGAGTAGTCAAATGGAGTTCGCTCTATGCCAGCATCATCGTACCCTGGATCATGATCTTCATGATGATCAAGTTGATCGTCGTTGAACGTCAGGGCCAACCACCCAGGCAGCGCATTTATTATGATTGCATTTTCGGGCAAATATTTGTTGCTGTTGCTGCTGTTCTTGTTGTTGTTGCTTTCCCGCAGCTTAGTTAAATGAGACATCAAGAAAGAGTCTGAAATCCAATTGGGATCGACTCGAAATCGCATCGCATCCCATTTTAATTTCTATAGAGCTACCGGTTAGCGGTTCATCTGGGATCTGCACTTGCCATTTTGCTTGTTTTTGTTATTGTTAATAATGATGTTAAGTTGTTGTTTTTGCATGTAATGCTTTCTCTCTCTCTCTTACTCTTTCTATCTCTATCTCGCTTTCTTGCAGCACTGTGTGAGAAAGCGAATTCGCGTTTCAGAGTCCACGTTTAATGTCTTCATTACGCTTCTCCCCACAACTTGCTGCTAAAAAGGGCTACAGCCTACGCCCGGACAACGTTGTCGTCGTCGTTGTCGTCGTCGTCGTCGTTGTTGTTGTTGCTCTTATATTGTTTATTTATGAATGTCATTCAATTTATTATATCATTGTATATTTGACTTGAGAGGGAAATGAACGCATTTGTTGCTGCCTTTCTGCCACAGCAACAAAAAGGGCGCTGACCAGACACACACACACACAGAGAGACAGACCCAAACCGTTTCAATCCGAGGCACACTAACGGGCTCTTGTAGGAGTCGTCGTTAGCATCGTCATCATCTTCCGACTTGCTCTTGGACTTGGCGACTTCGTTTGTCGTCATCTTTGCAGCATTTGCATCATCGTCGTTTGCGCTTCCGCTGCGAGTCCACTGGAAATGTCAAGCACATGACAATTACTGCTGCTTATGATCAAAATCAGAGTCAAGGGTCTCATGAGTTGGGCTCCAAATTTTATTTGTTAAACAAAATTTCGATATATTAACAAGATAATAGAAGAAAACTATAATTGATTGTGGAATAATATTTGAAAACTCTAGTCTGCATTAGTATTGGCAGTTTAGTCTGTTACGATATTTGCTAGATTTAGCAATTATTTTCAAGATTTTATAGCTTGTAATTTAAGGAAACACAATATTTTTTAATTTTTTGGTTGACTTTTTTAGCATTTTATTATTTCTCCTTTTTTCTATTGATAACAAAACATTCTTTGTTTATTTTGCTTTGGCTAAACTTAAGCCGTATTTTTTACATTTTATAAATATATTTTTATATTTATACCTTCATTATTTTGGCAACACTGGTCTACTTACCAACTTTTAGCAACATAACTCAATTAACTTCTAAGTTTCATGCTCGAAACACATTCAGAAATTTCTCAGATCTTTAATAAGGCCATAACTTTTTTACTCTACACCAAATCAGCGCTTCTTTGAAATAATTCAAATTCATAGAGTCTACATATACAATTATATATGAATATATATTATAGTATTTATTTAACTCTTTGAAAATTTAATTTTTTTATTGCGTAATCAACTTTCATGCATCTTTTTAACAATTCTAAGAAGCATACATACCAAATTTCAGTCCGCTTACTCAAATACCTTAAGAGATACATGAATAAACCACTTTAAAGATATCTTTAAGTTTTTTCTGTGTTTCTGAAACGTCTTCCCTGAATATATTCTTCAAATTTTATTTTATTTAAATTTTTTGAGACAGTTTCCTTCCATATGTAAACCACAAATAATGCATTTATTTGACAGTCTGTATTCCAAGAGTCTAAGTAGCAATTCAGTCAGATTGCTTTAGAGACTTCTCATCATTTCTCTCTTCCAAAACGTCTTTCTTGAATTTTTCCTATGCACACATACTTTAAGGCATTCTGAGAACTTAATCTTTTCTATATGTTAACCAACTTTATTGCATTTATTTGTTAATCCGTATTTCCACAGTAAATGAACGATTTTTTTGTCAGATTTCCTAAATACTTACCTCTTTGGGTTTAAAGCTTAAACCATTTTAAATACATTATTATTATTATTATTACTATTATTATTATTATTTATTATTTATATTATTATTATTATTATTATTATTATTATTATTATTATTATTATTATTATTATTATTATTATTATTATTATTATTATAATTATTATTATTATTATTATTATTATTATTATTATTATTATTATTATTATTATTATAATTATAATTATTATTATTATTATTATTATTATTATTATTATTATTATTATTATTATTATTATTATTATTATTATTATTATTATTATTATTATTATAATTATTATTATTATTATTTTTATTACTATTATTATTATTATTATTATATTTATATATGATCACTGTTGTTAATATATTTCTTAAGTTCAAAGATTAATTTATTATGTTCATCATATAAATTCAAATACAGTTAGTCAAGTAATTGCTTTAACGAAAAACGAATCTATATATTATATTTTTATATTATTCTTGGGACTTGCAACAATACAACAAAAATACACAATAGATTCAATTGAGTTATACTATAATATTTTTATAATAAATAAACAAGTCGTTTTTTCCATAAATTATTAAATTTTTAGTTTCATCAATGAATTATTTTAATAAAATAAATGAACAAATAATTAAATTATATAAAAATAACTATGAAAATGTTTTTCCTATTTTATAATAGTTTTCTGCATTTGGAAAAATATGTGTATATTATTTATAAAGGATTTGGGATCAAGTTTAGTCAGTTTAGTTTTATTTATAAAGATTGAAGTCTCAACTTTAATCATATAATTGTTTTGATAAAATAAATGCAGCACAAATAACTTAAATATATAATAAAATAATAAGTATTTAATTTTTTCTATTATTTGATAGTAATTTTGAGTGAATCTAGAAAATGTTAAAAAACCAATAAAAATGCTTTTTAAATATATAAAAAAATTCGGATTAAGTTTAGTCAGATTAGTACTATTTATAAAAATTAAAGTTTTAAGTTCAATAAAGTTATTGCTTTGATAATATAAAAGAAACAAAAATAACTAAAATAAACAAAATAACTATAAATATTTATTTCTTATTTTATAATAGTTTTCTGGTTGTGGAAATATTTTTAAAAAATATATAAACATGTGCATTTTATTTTTAAAGGATTAAGGCTAAAGTTTAGTCAAAAAATTGTGTTGATAAAGAACAAAGAACACAAATTTAGTCAAAAGAAACTATTAAAATATTCATCTTAATTTATTATTTTATCTCTGGCACTAGAAAAATTTCTACAAATATTATTAAAAGGATTAATTGCTCTTAACAATTTTTTTAAATAAAGAATCAAACACATTGTTCTCTCTTTTCGAACACAATAAAAAAGTGCATTCATTCTTCGAATTGTTTATCGCTTGTTGGTCGATTTCGCCTTCTGGTTAGTCGCCTCGTTTGTGGCAATGTTCTGATCGCGAGCACTGCTCGATTATTGTATATCATCATGCTATGCCAGGGTCTTTGGGATTCTGAAGGCGCTTAACAAGTTGCCAATGCTTATGAGTTGTGTGTGCGTGATGTCGCTGTGTCTGTCTGTCTGTTCGTCCCCCGCTCCGCCCTCTGTCTTTCCCCCGTCTGGCAAATGCATTGCATAAGATAATTGGTGATTTTCATATCGATTTATGCATCCGCCTCATCGCTGACTGCTGACTGGCTTAGACTAGGCTCCAGTTAGAGTTGTGTCCTCGCTTAATGTTTTGTCAAAGTCTGATCGAAGACTGATAAATGTCGCGGTATCTTTTTGAGTAGAGCATTTAGTGGCACACAGCGGGACGCATCAGATAAAAACAATAATTAAATCATAAATTGTTTGGCGGTAGGGCAACTAAGTAAGTAAATCAATGTCAACATCAAGAATTTATTGCTCTATTTGGGTGAAAGTGAACGTGGTTCAATCAAATCACAATAAAAATAGTCACACGCCCACCAAAAATAAAAACGATCTGATCTGATCTGATCTGATAGCTGATAGCTGAAGGCATAACATTTAGTAAATATTTTTTAAGGAACAACATGGCCCGCTGTGATTGTGGTTCGCGGTTTTAGCCAACCATTGCCTGGACTTTCTCCCGAAGGCCAAGAACAGTCGAAAGGGGTGTAAACGTTAACACAACACACCCGCTGTGACTCTTCAGTTGAGGAGTATCTGTATCTGTATCTGTATCTGTTGACGATCATCTTCAACTTCAACTACAACTTGACTTTCTTTCGGCTGTGTGTGTGTGTGTGTGTTTTTCTTGTCGAAAGGGGTTTGCGACGATTTCCTGGAAGGTCCTTTGGCTAACTTCGCTTTATGTTGGTAATGGCCATTTATGAGCGGGGGCCGGCCTCGTAATCAGCGCAATTATATTGCATTTTCCACAATATTTCCCGAAATTCCAAGATCTGTGCGCTGTGTGTTAACAAATGAACCGCGGCGTTTGTAGCGTGCCGACAATTTGCCGTGTGCCTTTGCCTCCGCCTCCTTGTTATCCTTGTTGTTATCCTTGCCGTGCAACCACAAATGTGCTAACGAATGCATCTTGCAGCCGTCGCCGTCGCCGTCGCCGTCGAAAGCAAACATTGCCCAATTAACGCGAACTCTGAACTGAAACTGAAACTAAAACTCTTGAAAAAACTCTCGAGGCAGGCGTTAAACGTTCTCGCACCTCGCTGACTCGGCGAAAAATTATAGTAACCATATCCAAGCCTCCGAAATGCGCGCAGACCTCAAGTGATCAAGTGTTTGCAGCCACTGTAAATAACTTCAGTTCAGCCAGAACTAAATGTTTCTTTACTTGACCAGAAATGGCTTTCTTACAATCATTTAAAAGAGTTGGAAAACAGCTCGGCCATCAGCAACTGTCTGAAAATTTAAGAACTGATATCACCTAGTGGGAAGAACACATTTCTATCGGTTGTGTTTTACATATCTCTAAAGATTTTGATGACAATTACATTTCATAACAATGCTGTTCGTTGAGTTTCAGATAATTTGAATTTTCAACGTCACAAAAATCAACTTACATAAAATTATTGCAAATTTCAAGAAAGTCAATCGTATTTTTGACATAGACTTAAAAAACTGGACTCAATATGAAACACAAAATCTGTTTCATTAGATTATAATTACGTAAACGCCGGATTATCTATATGACAAATTACGCTTCGCGGTATCGTTAAGGACTTGTAATATTATATCTGCGAGAATAAAACTTGCATCCTCTGATAGGCACTTTTTTGTATGCATTGCTCGACTTTGGAATCAGCTGCTATTTGAAATGAAGACCATTACAAACACATCAAACTTTAGTTCTAGGCTGAAACTACACCTGCAACTACATATGTTGTAAAGATATTAATAATGAAAATAGTAATGGTGATCATAATTTTAATAATAGTAATAACAATATTTATATAAATCTTGTTAACGTAGCTGGGGAAGAAGAATGACTCCGTACAATTAAATACACCAATACGTGCGATTAAGACGAACGTTTATTCAGGAATGACAACATAATACCACATCATTACCGATGTGCAGACTTCTATGATAGTGATGTGCAATATATATATATGAGTCGGAACAAAATGAACTTGCAAACTTCAACAAATCTTAATAATAGTAACGATAATAATTGTAATACCTATATTAAGATTCGAAATTGATCTTAACATGATAAGCAATATAATACTTAGATAAATTATTAACTATAATATTTAGATAAACTTTACGTAAGATTGTCAGAGTGACTAGTACACTAATTAATAAGTACTTCTACTTGTAGCACTAGGAAATAGTCAATAAATAAATAAAAATGATAATTTAATGGAATATTTTGTTGGTATCTTTCTTAATTAAGATGACTTGGAAAAACCATTCTTGCAAACTTCATCTGTATAATAGAGGTACATATATATTTAAGAGTCTAATAAAGTTGAGTATTGTACGAAAGATGAGGAGGATGGGGATCACTTGTACTATAAAAGAACAATTCTAATAAATAGGAGCATTCTCTAAATAGCAGAGACCGTAGTAATATAATTATAAATATAAATGTTAACTACAAACAAGCCGAAGAGTCGCGGCGGAAGCGAAAGTAGTTTGCCCAGAGTCAGTCTTATTTTTGGCATGCCAAAGATTTCATACCCTTAAACAAACAATTGCTTTAATAAAATAAATTAAACACAAATACTTAAAATAAATAAAAATAAATACTAAAATGTATTTCATACTTTAAAATAGTTTTCTGCAACTGGAAAAAATTTTAAAAAACAAATGCTACATGTGTATTTTATTTATAAAGGATTAAGGTTTAAGTTTGGTCAAATAATTGTGTTGATAAAATAAAAGAACACATATTTAGCCAAGAATAACTATTAAAATTGTTCGTTGTTATAAAATAATAAATAAATAAATAATTAAAATAATGAAAATATTATTATCCAAAGATTTCATATACTTGCTGAACTCTGATGCTCCTTTCAACCGATCTTTCCTATGGCAACTATATGATATAGTGAACCGATTTATACCAAATTTGGTCAGACTGTATAAGACATGACCAAATGCATAATCTGTGAGTTTGGTTGAAGTCTGTCGAAAAATAATAAAGTTTGACATACAAAAGTATGATTTTCGACCGATAGTTCCTATGGCAGCTATATGATATAGTGATCCAATCCGGTCGGTTTCGACATATGTACTGACTCTAGTAAAAAGATGACCCTGTACTAAGTATCATCCTGATATCTCTAAAACTAAGACACTAGCTTGCTTATAAACAGGCAGACAGCCGGACAGACAGAGAGACAGAAAGACAGACTGACGAACATAGCTATATCGACTCACCTGCTGATGCTACACAAGAGTATATATACTTTATAGTGTCTGACATGCCTCGTTTAATGTGTCACACATTTAGATAGAAAAGTATAATACCCTCTGCAAGCGTATTAAAAACAGTTGCCATTAAAAAATGTTTACTTTATGTTGTTAGCGACCTTTTGTTAACTAATGGAGGTTATAGCTTAACTCGTAGTCTATCGTATTTAGTAATCTGATATGATACAATATCAACAAACAACAAAACACACAGAAACATAAAACAGAATTGTTAATATATGAACAAATAAAACATAAATTGATTGTTAATCATTATCAACAAATTAAAGTATCTCTCCTAATCTTTAAACTTGTAGAATAATAATTTGATAGCAGATTTACTTAAAAAAAAATATATAATTATAAAATCCATAAAATCCAAATACAAAACAAAAAGTTCCAAATAAATGTGTTGTATTTTTATAAGAACATTTTTAAAATAAGAATTTATGCTACCTCCAGAATACTAAATTCATATATAGTTTATCAGAGACTTTCCCCTTCATCCACATAATTTAATTTACGATTGTTTAATTTGAAACTCATTAGTCTTATTTGTAATCGCTACTAAATAGAGACATGCAATCTTTTGAAGTATGAAACTTCTCTAGAATACGCTGTACTATAAACTATAAAACTGAAATTAGCTTTAGGAAAGTACTATCAAATAATGCTAGTTCTTTAGCTTCAATTCTACAATAAGGAAAGGAATTTACAATCTCAACGGAGATACCGAAACGTGTTTAGCTGGACTGCAACAACTAATAAATACTCTGAGCCAGAGCTCTGATTTGAATAAAAAATTATAGCTGGAATGGTTGTAATCTTTTGAGTAGCGAGGGAGCCAGTCAGAAGGGGAGGAAGGAGGAAGGAGTCCAGTGCATTGCACTGCTTGGGTGGTGTGGACATCGAGTTGAGCATCGGGAGTGATACACTCTGTATCGCATATCGCATGTCTCCAAATGCGTGCGGCTTACAACATTGAGAAGTGAGCGACACTAATCCTGAACAGATCCGATTACTGACAGCAGCTCCAACTCCGCAGAAGGCTCAAAAAGCCAAGTTGAGTGGCCAAGTGGCCAAGTGACAAGTGGCGAAAAATCTCTTACCGGATTGTCAGTTCGACATGTAAGCATGAGTTAAAGCATCGAAGGGACGAAGACATACATAATTGCAGCACAAATGTACCACATTGGGTGGGAATCTTTCATTATAAGGGGGGGAGGGGGGAGTGTTTAAGTTGCCTTCAAGCTACTGGGGGAAGTGTCTTTGCTTGAGAAGGGAATGCCAATTGTCGGTGTTCCTGAAACAAAAACAAACAATGCTTTTAAATGCCGAAATGTTTGTTAAGAGTTTTTAAAATATTTGAAATTGATTCAAATCATTTAAATTAATTTTAAAATACATTTTAAAGGTCAAGATCATTTCTGAACGAAATTTTAAGTTTATTACAATTTAAATTTATTTAAAATAAATTAAATAAATAGGAAAATGTCAATTATCGGTGTTGCTGAAACAAAAGCAATGATTTAAAATGCAGAAATATTTTTTACCACATTTAATAAAATTTAAATGGATTTAATTAATCTAAATTTATTTTGAAGTTCAATAAATAGCAATTAAATACAAATTAAATAACAAAATCAATGCTGAGATAAAATATAAGTTTAATATAATTTATAAGTCTTTAAATTAATTTAAATAAATGTGAAAATGGCAGTTGGTGTATCTAAAACAAAAGCAAACCATTCTTTAAATTTCAAGTTATGTAAAAAGTTTCTATAATATTTGAAATTCATTTAATTTACCCAAATTCATTCTGAAATTGATTAAATAAATATAAAGTATATTTTAAAAGTATAAATCATTACTGACAGAAATTATAAGTTTAATACAAAATCGATTTATTTAAATTAAATTAAAGAAATAGGAAAATTTACAATTGTCGGTGTTTCTAAAACAATTTATCAATTCCAAATTATTTAATTACATTAAATTGATTTTTAAATAAAATAAAAATACAATAAATACATGTTAAATGTCGATAAATTTGTTAAAAGAATAAGTACCATTTACTTAGCTAGAATAAATTTAATTTTATATTAAATAAATTGACATAATATTCAATTTAAATTTTTTTAAATATTTGTAGACATTTCTAAATTTTATATTCATGTTTAAGTTTAATGGAAAGACTTAAAATATATTTTAAATGTAAAAATCAGTGCTAAGAGATAAACAATTATAAATTAATCAATTTAAAATTATTTAATTACATATAATTGATTTATAAATAAAATAAAAATACAATAAATACATTTTAAATATCAAAACATTCGTTGAGAAATTAAGTAAAATGTACTTAATTAAAGTAAATGCAAATTTATGTTAATTAAATACATTTTTAATATAAAAATATTTTTGAAGACATTTGCTAAAATTTGAAATTAATTGAATTAATTGAAATTCAGTTTAAAAGTTGAATACAAAAACATAAAATATATTTAAAATGTCAAAATCATTGCTGAGACGTAAACAATTTAATTAATGAATTTTAAATTATTTAATTACATTTAAATGCATTTTTTATAAAATATAAATACAATAAATATATTTTAAATGTCGATACATTAAATAAAATTTACTTAATTAAAATAAATTCAATTTAAAGTAAAATAAATATTAGAAATATTTAAATATTATATTTTAAATATTAATATATTTTTAAAGACATTTGTTAACATTTGATATTGTTTGAATTGTTTGAAATTCAGTTTTTATTTGAATAAAAATACATAAGATATATTTTATATGCCAAAATCATTACTGAATGATATTAATTTATAAGTTTATTACTTTACACACTTTAAATATCGATATATTTGTTCTTTGTCTTTGTAAATTAATTTAAACTAACTTAACTGAATTTAAAGTTTAATAAATAGACATTAAATATATTTTTTAACTGCCTAAATATTTTTTGAGAGATTTTTAGAGAGCGCGATATTAGAAACTGATTGATTTACACTAAATTTATTTATAAGTTGAAACCTTTATGTATTTTAAATGCCCTAATATTTGCTGCGCGATTTAACATTGCTTGAAATAAATTTAATTAATTTTTCAGTGGTCTAAAATTGCATAAAATACATTTTAA
Organism: Drosophila histrio; assembly: GCA_958299025.2. Taxonomy (NCBI): domain Eukaryota; kingdom Metazoa; phylum Arthropoda; class Insecta; order Diptera; family Drosophilidae; genus Drosophila; species Drosophila histrio. Next base: position 55,875,585 of record OY282582.1, on the reverse strand, counting down.
ATTGATTTATCAATTGCATAAAATATATTAAAAATTAATAAATATGTTATGCTTTGATATACAGTAGATTTAAGGAAGCCAAAAAGAAATTGTCAATAAAATATGCTGAGATTTGTTTAACAAACCAGAGTAAAAACATTTTGAGTAGATTGGAAATTTCTTTTGGAACTACTGAGTTTGTTTTAGAGTTTAATGATTTCTTCATCTTACACTTTATTTGCTAGCCTGCTGATATTGTTATTTAACTATCTGGGATTTTCTATTAGCCTTGGTTCAACTAAGGAAATATAATTTGATCAAGGAATTGTCCCCGTCTATCTTTCGATAGATTTCTCGCTTTCAATTGAATTCACAAATTGTTCAAGTTGTGATTTCTCCCCTTGAACTCATAGCAGATCTCTTTCATATCCTATTTTATCACCTTCCACTGGGTGAAAATCTCTCATTGTTCTCTTTTTACCCAGCAACAGGTTGCTCACTTTCTTTTGAAGCTATTCAGGGAGAAATTTCTCCCCGTGCTTTGACGACATTTTCCCCCGTCGGCTCTCAACCTTTTTCTCAGCTACACAAATAAGTCAACTTATGAACTGATGAAGTCATTATTCAAGTTATAATAAAAATGCAATGATATGAACAATGCGATCACTGCATGTGATCGCAACTTTGAACGCGAGTCCTGCGATCGAGTTCTTTCATTTGCTGCTGCTGCTGCTGCGGCGGCTTGTTAACAATTGCCGTATTTATCCTTTGGCTATAAGGATAATTTGTTCAGCATTGTTCTCGGCGCGTTGCGTCATTGTCATAAATCGCTCTCTAATCGTCATTGTGTCCTGTGTGTGTGTGTGCACTGATCTCATTAGAACGCCCCATTTAACACCTTTTTGCGGCACCGCGTGACGATCACGATGATGATGATGATGATGATGATGATGATGATCAGGTGCATGCGGCATGCTTTGATCTCATCATTATTATTATTACTATTATTATTGAATCACCTGATGTGAAACTGTATCGGCATACAATAGAGCCACAGCACGCCCCACTTTCTACTAATGATCCTCATTCCTGATTCTGTTCAATTCCATAAAGGATCTTCAAATCTTCAATTACTTTCTTCTCACGCGGCCGCCGCATCGAATCGCGTCGTTTTTCACGCTCCCATCAAATATCCATTAATCGTTTGCCCAACGATCAGCCAATGTACAGGATGTGAAGACAGTTTTGGCCAAGCGACCGCAAATAAAATAGAAATACATATATCTGCTGGGCAAATATTTGCATAAGCCTTTGCGGAAACCGGAAAAGCAAAACCGCTAAAAACAAGCAAAAAAAAAGAAAAACTTCCCTTCCCACAGACACAACACACACACACACACGAAAGGAAACCGCTTTAGCGGTTTTTTTCCATTTTACAGCTAAACAAATAGTATACCAAGTGATCGGGAAAGTCATAGAGAATGCTAGAGAGAATATGTGAGAAAGGTAGAGAAATCCAAATACACACAAAATCAATAAAAGCAACAGATTTTCGATATGCGCGATTCAGCTGGACTGACAGAGCGAATGAATCAATGAATGAATAACTGAATATCTGACTGACGGACTGACTGACTGACTAACTGACTGACTCAAAATTGATTTCAACTCTCCCGCCCAGCGATCAACAGCTCAACAGCTCATCAGCATAAGAATACCTGCAGGCTTGAACCCTTTTTTGGCACTTCCTCCCTCTTCCTGTCCATTTCCACTAGACCAACCACCAACGTGCCTGCCACAGAATTTCGTTTAATTATTTTTTCACACCAGGACTCACAGGTGCCTGGCATACCATTATCCAGGCGAATGTTTTTCGTAGAAACGGCATCGGCATCGGCATCGAAATTGATTCGGATACGTTCGATTTGCTTAATTGAATTTCAGTCTAAGCGTTCGAACGATTCAACGATCGAGGAATTCGACAATCCATCGATCGATTGTAGCTAAAAAGGCGGCTGGATCTTTAATATATTCACATGCACGCTATGGATCGCAGATATAGAGTCGGAAAGAGAGGGAGTATGGCAGAAAGCCAGAAAGAGAGAGAGAAACCAACAGGAAGGAAACATATGCAACATAATCGACCCGTATGTTTACAGAACTGTATATTTTGAGTCTAGTAGGTAGTTAAATCAATGCAAAATGGCAAGAGCTCAAAGAAGACTAGACCAATAAACATACTATGAATTACAGAACCTAAACATAATATGTACCTAGTCAATATTTAATCTTAACTGGTTTTTGCAAATTCATAAATGGTTCTATCTGTTTCCGTTTAAAGATCAAGAGACAAGGTGAAATCCTAAAAATATAAATTGAATATCTAAATTAAGCAGATCATGAAATTGAACTCTAGGCAAAACATTTAGACTCCCTAGTCAATAACTTTATATTTAATACTAAACATTTAAGTGTCTTTTCTTTTTAGATACAATTTAAACATTATAATGCCTCAGAATAAGAAATTTCATATTCTCTAGAACAAATGCAGTTCTTAATTAAATGTTATGCAAATTCAAAAAAATGATAATAATTTAAATTAAAAGATCATTTTTAATAAGTCTGATTAATATATAATATCAAAACAAGATAACTGAATGAATTGAAATGTTATTGATCTATATATATATATTAATTTATATATATATAATTATATATGATATAATTTATTTAAATTTACACATTAATTTATATATATATATGTTTTTTTTTTAATTAGTTATTTATTTGTTTACTTATTATTATACTTTTTATATATTTATTTACTAATTTATTTATTTATTTGTATATTTATTTATTCATATACTTTTTTTCTTTTCTCATGTTAGGTTAGGTTAGGTTACTCGGACCGCTCAACATAATGTTGAGATCACCCGGTGGCCATTCGGCCCATTGTGATGCCCGTTGCCTGTAGGATTAGTAAAGGATTGTTGGAGGGTTGAAGGGAGTGGGAAAGGGAGTTTGGGTTATCCTGTTTCCGGAATCCCTAGTTGGTCCCGTTTGGCGGGATTCGCCTTTGGAACCACCCAGTGGAGTCCAGGAAGAGTACCAGATCCTCCAGTCGCAGTTTTGCAAGACTGCCCAGTTCCTCGAAAAAGGGTTCCCCGAGAAAACGGATTCTCCTTCTAAGAAGTGCAGGGCAGTCACACAGAAGGTGTTGGATGCTCTCCTCTTCCTCTTCATTCCCGCAGCTACGACAGAAGTCTTGTGATGGTACACCATACCTTAATGCCATTCGGCCAATGGGACAGTGACCCGTCAAGACTCCTATCAACACCCTTATCCTGTTCTTGCTAAAGTGTAGGAGTTCAGATGATCGCTTTGGGTTGCGGTCTGGCCAGAGTGCTTTGGATATGTTGCATCCCTGAGCCATTTTCCACTGCTCCTCTGCCGCAGTCCTCGCCGTTCTTGCTAGTTCGGAGAGAACGTGCTGAAGAGGTCTTTGTACATCAGTCACCGCACTACCTGCCGGTAGCGCTGATCCTTGCCTTGCACATTCGTCAGCCATCTCGTTTCCTAGTACACCGGAGTGCCCAGGTACCCAGACAAGTCTGATTGAATGGTGGCAGCGGTTCAGCGCTGTGACTGTGTTTCGAATGAGTTTGCTCTTGGTGGTGTTTGAGGACAGAGCCTTAAGGGCTGCCTGACTGTCGACGTAAATAGATATGTTCCTTGAAGGTTCCTCCAAGGTGGATATCAGTTTGGTCGACTGCCAGACAGCGTAGATCTCCGCCTGGAAAACACTGCACCAGTCCGGAAGACGGTATGAAAGGTTCGCAGCAGGGTGTGCGGAGTACACGCCTGCTCCAGTGCCTTCATCCGTTTTCGAACCGTCCGTGTAGATTGACAGCTCGTTCCCACATAGCGGGGTTTCTTGCTGCCAATCGGTCCGTGATGGGAACACAGTGTTGAACCTGTCTTCCCACTTGTTTTCAGGAACGCAATAGTCCTCCTTGTGTGGCCCAGCATAGCCTTCTATTGAGCTTAGAATGGCGCTGTGACCTACCGTACTTGGCTTAAGGAGGTTCAGAGCTCTAAGCCTGACCGCACTCCTGGCTGCCGCGTACTTCAGGAAGATGTCTATTGGTTCCAGGTCTAATATGACGTCTAGTGCTGCTTGGGGAGTGGAACGTATACATCCCGTTACACCCAAGCAAGCTAGTCTTTGCACTTTTTGGAGATTATTTAGGTGAGATTTGGTGCATGCCGTTTCCCACCATACCAATGCTCCATAAGTAAGTATGGGTCTGACAACAGCCGTATAAAACCAGTGGATAATATTCGGTCGTAGCCCCCATCTTTTCCCAAAAGTCTTCTTACACACAAAGAAGGCTTGCAGTGCCTTTTTCATCCTCTCCTCCGAGTTTCTCTTCCAAGAGAGTTTCGAGTCGAGAATTACTCCTAGGTACTTTGCCTCCTTTGCCAGTCTAAGCTGTATCCCTCCTAGTGTAGGAAGTCTAAAGCTCGGTATCTTGTACTTTCTTGTAAACAGAACCAGCTCGGTCTTTTGTGGGTTTGCCCCAAGACCATTTTGCTCTGCCCACCTTAGAGTAAAGCCGAGTGAATTTTCCATCAGTTCACTGATTGTTGGCAAGAACTTGCCAGTCACCAGTAAAGTCAGGTCATCAGCGTAGGCCGTTACTCTGCATCCTCTATTTTTCAGTTTTAGAAGAAGGTCGTTGAGAACGAGATTCCACAATAGAGGAGATATGACTCCTCCTTGAGGTGTCCCCCTCGTGGCCAACTTTCTAATTTTTGAAGTGCAAAGTTGGGAGTTGATCACTCTGCAGCTGAGCATATTGCTGAGCCACTGATTGATCATCGGGTGTGAGCCAATTTTGGCAAGTGCTGCCGTTATCGACTCGATCCTGACATTGTTGAAGGCTCCTTCTATATCGAGGAATGCCATCAGCGCAAACTCCTTTCTATGCAATGTGTTTTCAATATTACTGACTACCTCATGTAGTGCTGTCTCAACGGATCTACCTTTGAGATAGGCATGTTGAGAGCTGCTAAATACACTTGGAGTCAGCTTCGTTCTTAGATATAGATCCAGAAGTCGTTCTAGCGTTTTTAATAAAAACGATGATAGACTAATTGGTCTATAGTCCTTCGCTGAGCAGTGGTTTATCTTTCCTGCTTTGGGAATGAATGCCACTCTCACTTCTCTCCAGATACGTGGGATGTATCCTGTAGAGAGGCATCCTCTGAAGATTCTCAATAACCATGGCAAGAGGTCATGACACGCAGCTTGCAACATAGCCGGTCTAACGCCATCCGGTCCTGCAGATTTGTAGGGTTGAAATGACTTGATAGCCCAGATTATCTTCTCTTCATTGATAATTTCCTCTATAATGGCTCCATTTTCCACGTACACCCCCTCCTCAGGCTCTTCACTGATAGTGGAGGCGGTGATCCCGCCCCCGTCATCCGCTTCCAAGCAACCCGGGAAGTGGGTGTTCATGAGAAGTTCCAAAGACTCATGACTGTCTCTCGCGAAATTGCCGTCCAGGTCACATAGGAGACCTGGTTTAGCAGGGTCCTTAGCCAGTAGCCTTCGAAGTCTGGACGCTTCCGTGGTACTGCTAAGATTCTCGCAGAAAGCAGCCCATGAGTCTCTTTTAGCCTTCCTACAGAGTCTTTTAAAGGTCTTGAAGCTCAGGTGATAGGTGTCCCAGTCATCCTGACATGGATGTTCTCATGTTTATTTATTTAGAATCTGTCGTTAGACAATGAGTAAATTTTTTGTCAGTTACATTGACGGTTTAAAGGGTAAACAATAACATAAGGAAGTGATCTATAA
>OY282582.1:55844743-55864743 GCA_958299025.2 Drosophila histrio | reverse complement strand
CAAACAGAAGGACAGACAGATGGACAGAGAGATAGACAGACAGACAGACAGACGAATAGTCAGACAGACAGACAGACAGCCAGACAGACAGACAGACTGACTGACTGAGTGACTGACTGACTGACAGACAGACGGACAGTAAAAAAAGACAGACAGACAGACAAGCAGACAGTCGGACAGACGGGCAGACGGACAGATGGGCATGGCTTTATCGGCTTGGCTATTGATGCTGATCAAGAATATATATTTTATGTGGTCGGCCACGCTACCTTCTGCCTGTTACAGGGTATAAAAACACTGCAAGAACTTGCGAATTAAATGAAATATTTAACAATCACAAGAAACAAGATTTTGACTGGACAAGACTTCTGGACATCAAAGAAAGAACCTACCCAGATCCTAGAACATGCCAGGAAAGAACAATTAAAACTGTCAGCATACACGATATTAAATGTCATGTTCTACAGTGTTTTATTTGGAAAATAAATAACAAATTAAAGATGCAGAAAACTTTTTAAATATTAACAACTAAAATGTATATAAATAGTTTGTATTAAATCAAAGCAAATATTATTTGTTTGACACTGGCGGTAAAATGTGACGTTGTGCCATTTAAATTATAAATAAAATATAGGTTGCTTTGTTTAAATATCGAGATATAAATTTAAAAAAATAAAATCGATAAATAAAATGCTGATAAACGAATAGAAGCAAATTAAAATCAATCGAATTAATTCAAAAATGATCATTAATTTATGCCAGTCTATCTCTTTTTGCCCACTGTCCAACCGTATATAATTGTCCTAGTCATGACCTTGCTGTGAATGGAGTAGTTTCAGTTCCAATTCCAGTTCCACATCCAAAAATCGTCGTCTGTCATTCGCTGCGATCATAACATTTCATTGCCATAATTTCTTATGCAAATATCCTGTGGCAGCGTTGCGAATTTATTAATTACTCGACAAATGCCCAACGAAAATAAAACTACAAAGAAATATACAACTATATATATACATATATATATATATATATATATATAGTATATACATACTATATGTTTATATGAAAGATTTTTGGCTACCGGTTCGAGTCAAGATTGGGAACTAAAACCGGGGCGCCGTTTCATTGTATCGTCTGTAGAAATCTCTCAGCTCTCTGAAACTCTCGCAACTGGCCGTATAATTAAAATGTTCAAAAAAGCGACAGTGTTCATTTTTTCATCATAAATTTCAAAAAGATTGCAATTTTTTCAGCTTTTATTCGCTCTTTTCTCGAGTTTCGAGTCGGACGAGCGCGCGCGCCTCGCCCATTTGAAGTGAGCCGCGTGACGCGCGGCAATGACAACCGCCGTCGTGCCACAGATTGGGGCAATATGTGGAGAATGGCAAAAGCTTAATGGGAATAGAGCTCTGAGCGTATACTGTGTGTGTGTGTGTGTGTGTGTGTGTGTGTGGCAGCAGACGGGGCGGAGCGGGAATTGGATAACTGTGGCTGTGCATACAGTTTTTTTTTTCAAGTCTCAGTGTTCAGTTTTGGATTCAGATTCGGATTGTGGACTACATTAAATTGGCAGCAGACAACCAGTTTTGCAATAGGCGATGCTTTCAACGATTTTGATACCCTGTAATTCAATAGAAATGTATAATCGTGGGGTTGCTTAAGAGAAGTACTTATAACTATAGCTATTTGTTTACTTGATAGAGCAGTCAGAGGTGAGCCAAGTGATGCGTTAGCTGTCGATTCATTTACTTATTTAAAGCAGTCGACAAGAAAATTATTGTAAAATTTTACAAATAAGATTTTAAATTAACAATTAAATTTACAATTTTTTTTAAATATTAATCTTAATTAAATCTGATAGGTAGACAATTAAGAAAGGGGAAAACCCCAACTGTCAGTCTAACTGAACTTAAGGATCTAGAAGAGCTAGAGTATTGAAAGTTGGCATATATGTATTTTAAGGATGTATAAGAGCTAGAGTATTGAAAATTGGTATGTAGGTATTTTTGGATCTATAAGAGCTAGAGTATTGAAATTTGGTATATAGGTATTTTAAGGATCAAGAAGAGCTAGAGTATGGAAATTTGGTATTTTAAGGATCTCGAAGAGCTAGAGTATTGAAATTTGGTATATAGGTATTTTAAGGATCTAGAAGAGCTAGAGTATTGAAATTTGGCATATATGTATTTTAAGGATCTAGAAGAGCTAGAGTATTCCAATTTCGTATATAGGTATTTTAAGGATCTATAAGAGCTAGAGTATTGAAAATTGGTATGTAAGTATTTTTGGATCTATAAGAGCTAGAGTATTGAAATTTGGTATATAGGTATTTTAAGGATCAAGAAGAGCTAGAGTATGGAAATTTGGTATTTTAAGGATCTCGAAGAGCTAGAGTATTGAAATTTGGTATATAGGTATTTTAAGGATCTAGAAGAGCTAGAGTATTGAAATTTGGCATATATGTATTTTAAGGATCTAGAAGAGCTAGAGTATTGGAATTTCGTATATAGGTATTTTAAGGATCTAGAAGAGCTAGAGTATTGAAATTCGGTATTCAGGTACTCATAAAAAATATACAAACAATTTTAAAATGTAATCATTAATGACTTAACAAACTGTTTGCCAAATTAAAAGAAATGCATGATGATAATGTAATAGAATAAACTAAAGATAGAGACAATAACTGACAAGAGAATTGGGAGAAAATATGGCTTCAAATTGATCCTGACCAGAAATTAAAAAAAAAAGTGTTTCGTTATCAGATCATAAACCAAATCTTTAATAATATTTACTCCTCAAATTCGTAGCCTAACCAGACGCATTTTTTTTTAAATTAAGGTTAGGCTTTTAACAAATAACTAACAAATGGAAAACTAGTAAATCATATATCAATAATAGTTTGAAGTTAGCTTCTTTCAAAAACTTTTATTTTGTTATTAAACATATTTATTAACTTACAAATTTTACAAATAAATAAAGACAATTGTGAAATTAAGAGGATTTCATTTTTGTATTAAATTAAACCAAGGTTCGAGCCAAAAACTGAACTCTCCTTCGAACGGAACCTTCCACTAAATTATAAAGGCTTACCGTCTGGGGGAAATTAATCAAATATAATATTATTAAACAGTCGGAAAGGCTACAATCGAAGTCGACTATGAGAGACCCTTTAATTATTCTTCAAAATGGAAATAAGAGTAACACTAATAGTTCCCATAACGCGTTGTAACGTCAATATGGAAGAAGAAGAGCTTCTTCCTTCGGCCCGACACTGAGTAATATTGAGTTTTGAATAACTTCCGAGTTTATTATCCGATCGTAATGAAATTTTTAGAATACATTAGGACTCCGATGCTTGTGCGGTGTGTTAAAATTCAGGACTCTAGCTTTATTATATTTAGTTTTATGGGATTTAAAAAAATTTTATTTCCGATTTACGGAGACTGAAGGGGGCGTAGCTAAATTTTAACACACTCTAGTTCTGCTTAGCCTATAGACGAACCAGCATACCAAATTTGGTGACTCTACCTCTTATAGTCTCTGAGATCTAGGCGCTCATACAGAAGGATGGACAGGCGGACGGACGGACAGACGAACAGACGGACTGACGAACAGACGGTCATGGCTATATCGACTCGACTGTTGATGCTGTACAAGAATATATATACTTTATGGGGTCTGCCAGACTTACTTCGACCTGTTACGCACATTTTTTTTGTGGAAAAACTTAATAGACGCCAATACTTTTTTAAAGTAAAGGGTCTACCAAAAGGGATTAAAGCTATCTTAACATTTGCTATATTTATATATTATATATATTATATTTATATATATATTTAAATTAGCCAGAAGACCTCAGTAGCTTGTATAATTAATTCTTAGCTACAATTAATAAATAATAATAAATATATATGTAAATTTTCTACTTCTTGCATGAAGATCTTTAGACAGCAATCCATTTTTAACAGGGTATCTTTCGGTCTCGCCTCTTACAACTAGAGCATTTTTACTTGGGTTTTCTTTTTTGCTATTTTGTTGTTGTTGTTGCTGTAGTTTTGTTGTTGTTTTGTTGTTTTTTTCGAGTAATTTTCAAATCAAACCAAGGTCTGGGGCTGTCCGGCGACTCGAGGCGATGTTTTCGGCATGCGCGTGCGCAGCGGCAATTTGATGAAATGCATATGAAATCAAAAGTGAATTACGAGAGATTCACCAACAGCAGCAGCAGCAACGACAACAGCAGCAACAACAACAACAACAACAAGTAGCTGCAACAGCAGCAGCATCAACAACAACAACAAGATTAAGAGGCAACTAATTGGGACAGTCACGCAGCATATGCAGTTCCACATTTCATTTCATATGCAATATATGTTGTATGTTGTATGTTGTTGTATATCTTACAAATAATGCTGGAATGTTGATTTGCTGAAATGCCAAATTGATGACTTGAAACAATCGTTGTTGTCTTTTTGTCTAGGCTGCTTCTGTTCTGTTCTGTCGGGTTGTATAATTGGAATGCGCCCAGGGCTGCCAAAGCTGCACTCAGTGGTTGGCAATTAAATATTGTAAATTTCATTATAAAATTATAAAACTAAAGTTGAAAATAAAAAAAAAAATGAAGCAACTCTAAAACGTAGCACGCAGTCTGCAAATAGAAAAAAAAGCGAAACCATTTGCGAAAAACACACACAGAGTAAACTCATTTCACCCTTTTTACCAGCAGCAACTTAAAGTGTTTACAACTACAGAATCTCAACCATTTACTTTACATGTCAACGAGAATATTTCTGCAAATTATTTTGATATAGAAATGCTCTTAACTTTTAATCTATTTTGTGGTAGATTTAAAATTGCAAAGGTTTGAATTTTAATCTTATTTTAAATTCACTTCTTCCTGCGTTGCTCCCACCTCCAAAAAATAAGCGGCATTCTGCTCCTCCAAAATGGTTGTATACAAAGGATAAAGTCTCCGCATTTGAGGACAATTTGAGGACCTTGAGCTTAGTAAACACAAAAAGAAGTCACTTGGAGTTAGGTCTGGAGAGTAAGGTGGATGCTGAAGCAGTTCCAAGCGTACTTCATGGATTTTTGCCAAATCAACTGCTGATGTCTGGGATGCACAGTGGTTTGGCTTGTATGTAGACCGCGGCCATAAATACTTCTTTTCTAGTGGTGATATTGTTATGAAATTAATACCAAAAATCTAGAAAAATATTTTAAATATATAATAAAAAAATTGGCCATATCGTAAGTCTATATCATATAGCTGCCATAGGAACGATCGGTTATAAGTCAACATTTAGTATGAAAATCTTTTTTGTTTCTCATGATATCTTAACCAAACTCACAGATTGTGTGTCTGGTGCAGTTTTATACATTCTTACAAAATTTGGTTAAAATCGGACAACTATATCATATAGCTGCCATAGAAACGATCAGCTCGAAATCAATATTTAGTATGAAAAACTTTTTTGTTTCTTAAGATATCTTAACCAAACTTACACATTGTGTGTTTGGTATAGTTTCAGACAGCCCGACTAAATTTGATTCAAATCGGACAACTATATCATATAGCTGCCATAGGATCAATCGGGCCGAATTGTAAAAAATTATGTTTTTTTCGTTCTTCAAAAAAGAAAGATCGAAAACACAGAGAACACAGAGATTTTCAGATATTTGCAGCTCAAATTTATACCAATTAATCTGTACATATTGACGAATATTTTAAAATTAATTTGATCGTTAACTTCGATTAACTTCACAACTAAAAGTCTAAGTGAAATTTAAGGTTAAACACGAATGTTTTATCAATCAAATAAAATAAACACAACATGCTAAGAACTCGCGAATTATTATAAATATTACTAGATTCCTTTCTTTATAATATTTAAGCTTTTCATTGTCAAACTTCTCTTGGCACCTTCACTTTCAATTTGCTCACGCAGCAAAGCCATATTAGTTTCGTTCTCTGTCTTTTGCAGCTATTTTTTAAAAGGATCCATTACAGTGAAGCAAAAGAAACGAAAGAATACATTTAAGTAGATAGACTTATTATGAGAAAGTGTTGATACATTTCTAGCTAAAATTGTGACTATATTTTTGGACTATGGAACCAAATCCTGCTGATGGCAGCTGCTGAAACATCGCCAAGAGAGACTTGCTACAGTTGATTCAATTCGTTGTTTAAATAGTGGCAAACTTGGTCTTTAGACATCTTGGAGATCTCAGCTATCTCCCTTACTTTAATTCGACGAACGTCCAGAATAATTTCCTGAATTTTGGCGATGTTTTCGTCAGTGAACACAGTTTTTAGGTGTCTCATCTTCTAAGCTCATAAGTCCACGATTAAAATCAGCAGCCCAGAATTTGACAGTGGCAAATTATGGGGAGAGACTTCCCATAGACAGTGTCCAGCTCGGTTTTGATTTGTGTAGATTTATTACATTTCAAAATAAAATATTTTATGATCGTAAGATATTCAAGTTTTCCCCATTTTTACAAAAGCACTGATATCGACTTAGTTAATCAATTGTTCAACAATAACTATTACATCAATAAGGCTGCAATCTTGGCGAAAAAACACACTAAAAGATGCCTAAAGACAATACCAAAGTTTAGTTAACGTCGGAAGTCGTCTTCATTGTCAGGCTTTAAACATTTCGGACCGCCTAGTAATTTGATTGCTTCGACTGCAATTACTTAGTTGACTTTGCATAAATTAAATAAACTTACTAAGACACAAAAAAGTAGATGCAGTCGTCAAGTCACCAGCAAATTCAATAAATTACAAACTTGTTAAGGTTACCAGCTAGTTACCAAATAGCTGTCTTAGAGAGAATCTACTGTGTTAATTTCAAACGTCAAACTCGTACAGTTTAAGCTAACCCCGACTGTAATATACCCTGTGGCTCTCAAATCCACTCGCGATCTAGTTCTCTTGAAATTAGTTTTTTTAAACATGTGGGAAAATGGGGCGTGACATCGTGATACAATTTTCTAGACACATCGACACCAAAATATTCATCATATGTGCCAAATCTCAAGTCTCTAGCTACAAAACTGCTTTTGTTATGAACTTTTTTTGATTTGTGGGCAAAGGGGGCGTGGAATCTAGAAAATAAGATAAACCTGATCTGCCAGCAAATGTTACCAGTGCTGGAAGACCAAGTTCAAGCTTCTAGCTCTTACCATCTCTGAGATCCTTCATACGAACGGGCAGACAGACAGACGGACAGACAGGCAAACAGACAGACAGACAAACAGACAGAGAAACAGACATAGAGACAAACAGACAGACGGCCAGACAGACGGACAGACAGACAGACAGACAGACAGACAGATGGATAGACAGACAGACAGACAAACAGACAGAGAAACAGACATAGAGACAGACAGACAGACATACAAACAGACGGACATACAGGCAGACGGACATACAGACAGACGGACAGACAGAGAGACAGACAGACAGACAGACAGACAGACAGATGGACAGACAGACAGACAGACAGACATACAGACAGACGGACAGACAGACAGACGAACAGACAGACAGACGGACATGGCTATATCGACTCGGCTATTGATGCTGATCAAGAATAAAAACGAACTCGTTTTCAAAATCAATCCAGATGTTTTCTCTTATTTAAAGAATAGTTAAATCACGACGAGTGTTTTATTTTACATAAAATTCTTCTTCCTCAAAAATTAACGAACAAATGCCTTGAGATCAAAAATTCGTTAAATATTGTAGATTATTTTGATGGACAGTATTATGGATGGAAATGTATTAAATTAACTGTTTTATTAATCGCTAAACCTGCAAAGACTCAGAATATAAAACACTCGATATCGAAAAATAAATATTTTTATAACATCTTAATGTCTCTTAATGAAATAATTATAAATAAATATTTTGCATGGAAGTACATTTCACAATGTTCTTAAAATCGGGTCAACAATTAAATCTTCTCAAAATTACTACAACTATATAAGTAAGAATATATATATTTAATTTACAGTGTAGAAGTCTAAAATATTTTTAAATATATACTACTACTACTACTACTAGAATAGATTAACATATAATTACTTATATACAATCATTCTAAGTTAAATCATATTAATGTTTGTATTATTTATTGAAGCTGAAAGTGCATTCAATCTTCTGCAAGTGGAATTTAACTTTTCCTTCTCACTTTTGTTACTGTTTTTTTCTTTTTAATTTGCTTGCACTGGCAATTAAATTCTGCTCATCCTTCTCATTCCGGCAAAAAGTCTACAATTAAAAGAAAAAGAATACAAAAAGAAGTCGCTTCTTTTTTTTTTGATGAATGCCCTGCTCACTTTATGTAATTAATTTAAATAATTTCGTTGGCCCCATTTGTGTGGCACATTCGCAGAGAAAGTGCCCCAAGCTAATTGAGACATTTGTCGTTGTCGGCAATTAAATGCCAAAAGTCCGAAGAATTTGTCAAATCCATCAGAATGAAGCAAAAGTTTACTGAAGAGTCAGTGGCAGCCAGAAGGAAAACGAACGCAGTCAGAGAGCATTAAAAGTATTGAAAAGAATATTATATTAAAATGATATTTTGGTTATTCTATATATTGTGATTATGTTTATTTCAAAATTTATCTTTAATTCCTAGCTTTATCGCTGTTTAAAAGTTAAATGTTATAGTTATTTCGTACATCATTTATTATAGATTTTATTTAGTTAAGTTCTCATACATTTTTATGCTGTTTTTGATTTCTCTCCATTTCTTCAAGTTAATATTTATTATTTAGATTTTTTACTTTCATTAGGTAGAAAATTGTTTGGAAAACTGTCTTTGAAATTATATTATTTTTGTGTCTTTCTTTTCTTTTGTTTTTTTTAATTCGTTTCATCTATTGTTTCGACTTCAAGCGATGCTCAATGTTAAGTTTAGTATTTGCTTGGCACTTAAGTAATGAAAACTAAATACAAACTGGTTTTCTTTTTCATATTTTATAACATTGTCGACCTTTCTTCCTTTCCATATACATAGTTCCAACTATACCTATACTATCTGAAATATTCTCCTGCTCTTACAACATTGCAATCTTCTAACACTTTTCCTCTAAAATTGCTTCGCTTGTCCAGGAATTAAAGTACTTAAATATATGTTCTCATTTAATCTCTAATAACTATACTGACTTTGTTCGTTCTTCGTATCTTTTTCGATTTATTATCCACTTGTCTAACTTCAAAATTAAGTGCTGAACCTGCAGTTTGCACAATTGTCACTGTACAGAGCCAATTCAAAATGATCTCGAGGCAATCCAATTACTTATGAGCATTATTGCATCATAGTACTATAATCCCCAAATGATTGTCTTTCATTCACAATCGGAACAGTTATCGAGTGAACTATGCGGGGTTTCTCATCTTATAGAGAACGCATCATCATCATTTTTTTCAGCTGCAATACAGTTTAAAGACAGCACTAACCTGTCTCTAATCAGCTTAGCTAATGAAAACTTCAAGAAATTCTTTCATGATCAATTTAAAATTGTGTTCCTTTTCCCCCCTCGACACGCAGTGGCATGCAACACGCAATTGTCCTTATTGTTTTTTTCTTCTTCCTTCGTTTTTGGCAGTTTCCTTTTCAATGTCCCTATGCCTGTTCTCCTCGTGGGCGTTTTAATTGTTCTGTGGCAAACTGGTAAACTGGAAATTGAAAATTGAAAAAAAAAAATGGTAACAATGAGATGAAGTAGAAAACGCTAAGCGCTTAATTTACGATCAGAGCGACAAGTGGAATTATATTCCATTGTTCGGGACGAACAAGTGCAGCCCGAATATTGACAAATTCTCGATATGAGTCGTCGTTTGAGTTCTGATCATGCCGTCAATTGTTTGGCAAGATACTTATAGTGCCCACTTTTGGGTGTAAATATCTGCAATTGTCATTAGGTGGCAATATCTTTTTATCTTCTTTCTTTTATCTTGACATATTCTTCAAATTTGCTCGAGTTCTGTTGTTGCCGTCAATTGTTTTGTTCAAAACTAATGGACACTTTTTAAGAAAGGTTTGCGTAACCGCAAACCATTCAAGGTGACAATATCTACTTCTATATCCTACTCATTCTCGCTTTAATCATGTTTTAATCATGCCGCCAATTGTTTTTTTTAAATTTAATGTCCACTTCTAATGAATAATGTCATTTGCAGGTTTGTAGAGAATATCTCAATTGCTCTTTTCTTTCTAATTATTTGCCTTTGGTTCCTTCTCTCTTTGCTCGATATTTGTTGAAATTCTGATGGTGCCATTGGTTGTTTTAAAGGCAAATTTTCATTTACTCTCCAAGTCTCTAAAAATAACTTTCATTATTCATTATTCATATTTCATAGAGTTGTTAATCTATCCTATAGAGTATACATCTTCTTGATCAGTATCAACAGTTGAGTCGATAAAGCAATGTCCGTCTGCTCCTCTGTCCGACTATCCGTCTGTCCCTCTTTCCGACTGTCCGTCTGTCCGACTGTCCGACTGTCCGAATGCCCGTGTGTCCGGCTATCCGTCTGTCCGTCTGTCCGTCTGTCCGACTGTCCGTCTGTCCGACTGTCCGTCTGTCCGACTGTCCATCTGTCCGACTGTCCGTCTGTCCGACTGTCCGTCTGTCCGACTGTCCGTCTGTCCGACTGTCCGTCTGTCCGACTGTCCGTCTGTCCGACTGTCCGACTGTCCGTCTGTCCGACTGTCCGACTGTCCGTCTGTCCGACTGTCCGTCTGTCCGACTGTCCGTCTGTCCGACTGTCCGTCTGTCCGACTGTCCGTCTGTCCGACTGTCCGTCTGTCCGACTGTCCGTCTGTCCGACTGTCCGTCTGTCCGACTGTCCGTCTGTCCGACTGTCCGTCTGTCCGACTGTCCGTCTGTCCGACTGTCCGTCTGTCCGACTGTCCGTCTGTCCGACTGTCCGTCTGTCCGGCTGTCCGTCTGTTCGACTGTCCCTCTTTCCGACTGTCCGTCTATCCGAATGTCCGTCTGTCCGCCCGGCCGTCCGTATAAACAACTGTATCTCAAAGACTATAAGACCTAGAGCTACCAAATTTGATGACAATACTCCAATAGCGTGTAGGTAGATTAAATTTGTTATAGAATTTCGCCACGCCCCCTGCCACCCCTAAACATAGAATAAAATATATTTTCTACAGATACTTTAGAACTGCAGTCTTGAGTTTTAACACACTTGATTTGTGATTCATTCCGGACGTTTTTTCAATACAAAATTACGTTCAAATTTGAAAACAATCGCTTAATAAACTTAAAATATATTCAAATTAATATTACAAGCTCAGTATTTGCTTTTTAATTCAGTTGCAGTGGCGACAACTTGTGCAAGAAGTTCACGGTTCGAGTCCGGATGGCGTCAATATACAATTTTTGTTTTAATTGTTTTTTTTTTTAATAAATTAATTAATTTATTATCACATTTTTATAGTAAATTGATAATTTTAAATTAAGTTATTTACAAATATATCAAAAAATAGTGCACATATTTTTAAAATAACTACAGTACGAGGATGAATGAAACGGGATTAGAAGCTGCCATTAAGAAAAATGCAATCTTTTGAATTCTACATATTTATTATACGATTGCAATGCAATTTTCACTTGGATTACCTACGTAATTTAATTTAAATCTTTGCTCCGACTGTTCATAATAAATAATAATAATGAGATCAATAAATAAATCTGTCTTTTTCTTCCTCTATCCTTGGCATTGGTTCAAGTTCTCAAATGTTCTTTACTGGTCTAATAAGTTACTGCTTACATTTAGAGATGAAATGTAATATCTTCATTTAGGTTGTTGTTTCCCTGCTTCTACTTCTTCCCAGTTTTTGCAACAATTTCTTTCAATACTTTGAGATGACATTTTAGAGAATATGACTTTCTCACCCGCTGTCTCCTGCAGTCTCTCCCCCTCTCTCTCTCTCTCTCTGCGAATTGTAGAGTAGAGTAGTTGGTGAAATCTGCCAGCGTTGACAGGCAAAAATGTCACATAAATTACATTATTCTTTGTCAACATTTGTGAGTCAAAAACCGTGTTCAGTCTTCATGTTAAACAAATAACTCACTTGCTGAATGTGCCTGGGACTCAATGTTGTTGTTGTTGCTCTTGTTGTTGTTGTTGTTGTTGTTGTTTATGCGAGTGTTATTTACGAGACATCAGTCTCTGGCAGACGAAGAAGCTTTGCAGCTCTCGTGTTGTAATCAGAGCATCCTTAATAAATCATAAATTTATACGGTCCCCTCCCCAAAAAGCAATGCATGTAAAGGAGTTTGGCCCCAAAGTCCCCAGCCTCGGACTTGGACCCAGAAACCCAGTCTCAGTCAGAGTCACAGTCACAGTCTCAGCTTCAGGCCGCAGGGCATGAATATAGTATGTTGCCTCAAGGGGCATTCTGCATATATATAGTGCACGTTTATTCGGATCGATCTCTGGCCGTTTTGGATTCCATTTTGATCATGTCAAACGTATTATTAACTTCACACAAAAAGCGTTCGATTTTGCACCGTTTGCTGTCGCCGAGTTTTGTCGTATGTCGCCCAATGGGACCGCCACCAAAGGCAGTCCCCAACTTCCCCCAATCCCCCCGAAGCTAAGCTGTACACAGAGCGAAAAAAAAATCAAGTATTTCTCAATTGAAACTGCACATTTTAAATATGATTTCTCACACAGATTCAATTACTACAGTCGAGCAACTTGACTTTATTTCATGCACGACTTCTTAAGCCTCAAAGTATTTCAGTATTTGTAGACTTCAGTGTTAGTTCAAAACGCACTTGAAATAACTCATTCCATTTTAATTTCATTTTTTAATTCATCATTATTTGATTCCTAGCGCTAGCAGATAAAGCTAATAATTTAGGGCGCTTCTTAATATATATAAATTATTGTTGAAATTCATTTTAATATTTTAAGACATACACCAAAAGAATATCGATTAAACTATGCTAATAAATAGGTTATGTAGAAGTCTTAGCTAGAGTTATTATTAAAGTAACTATTATAATTATAGTTGTATATTTAGAATTAAACATCTTGTAAAAGATAATTGTAGGTTAATAGGAACATAAAGCAGTTCTTATTAATATTATAATTTATTAAATTAAAATTCAAACTAAACTTTTAAAATAGGAACATGATACTTTTTCCATGCATATTGTAATACATTGTATATAAACTGTGTGAACTAAATTTATAAGTTTAAAATGTTCTTAAAATAAGTATTACAGCCGAACTTCTATATAGCGAATCTCAAGGGGACAAAAATAAATGTCGTTATAAAGAAAGTTCGTAATAGAGGAAGATATCTTTAACTTGTAGCTATTACAGTGTTCAGGAAATTAATTCGCTATAAAGAAAACTTCGTTGTACAGAAGTTCGTTATAAAGAAGTTCGACTGTATAATGAATCAGTTCGTCTGAATATAAGTGAAAACGAAATACAGAAACTATTCTGTGAAGTGTAGTCGTAGTTTCTCAGTGCCTTTCGAAACAAGAGCCATTTGGAAATTTTAAGAAAGCGGACGCAAAAACTTTTTAATATTTAAAAATCTTGCAAGTCTTGATTTAAGAATTTAAAATTTTGATTGACAACTTAAATATCTTGATTAATTAATAAATATTTAAAAAAACTGATTTATGAATTATAAATCTTTATATTAGTTTAAAAAATCTTGATTCAAGATTTAATCATGTTGATTTAAGATCTAATAGTCCGGACTTAAGTATTAAAAGTATTGCTTATAATTTATAAATATTGGTTAATTAATTAAGATTTAAAAATATTGATTTAAGATTTAAAAATCTTGATTTAAGATTTAAAGATCTTGTTTTAATATATAAAACTCTTCATCCAAGATTAAAAAAAATCTTGATTTAAGGTCAAAGAGTATTGATTAATTTATTAAGATTTAAAAATCTTGTTTTAAGATTTTATAATCTTGATTTAAGACTTAAAAGTCTTAATTTAAGATTAAAAATCTTGATTAAATATTTAAATATCTTGATTTAATGTTTAAGAATATTGATTTATTTATTAAGATATAAAAATCTTGATTTAAGATTTAAAAATCTTGATTTAAGAATTTAAAATTTTGATTGACAACTTAAATATCTTGATTAATTAATAAATATTTAAAAAAAAACTGATTTATGAATTATAAATCTTTATATTAGTTTAAAATATCTTGACTCAAGATTTAATCATTTTGATTTAAGATCTAAAAATCCGGATTTAGGAAATAAAAGTCTTGATTATAAATTATAAATATTGGTTAATTAATTAAGATTTGAAAATATTAATTTAAGACTTAAAAATCTTAATTAAAGATTCAAAAGTCTTGATTTAAGATTTAAAAATCTTGATTTAAGGTTTATGAATATTGATTAATTTATTGAGATTTAAAAATCTTAATTTATTATTTAAAATCTTAATTCTAGATTAAAGAAAAATTGATTAAAGATTAAAAGATCTTTATTTAAGATTCTAAAGTCTAGATTAAAGATTTTACCAACTACTTTTGTGAGTTCAGAAGTTAAATAAAGCATTTCCGCACTTACTTTTCGTAAGTCTGCAGCTTTAATTGATTCAATATTATAATCGCTTATTTTTATTATTAGTATGTATTTTATGATTTCGTAGTTAATTGTAGTACAGTTCTTTCTCTCCGTGTAGCTCATCTCGAGCTCGCTCCCTCTCTCTCTCTCCCTCTCTCTCTCTCTCGCTCTGTCTCTTTCATTGCATATATTATGATCCGCAAACCGGAAATAATAATTCGATAAATGCGGCATGAAGATGCGGCTCCAAGTTGGAGGTTTTGTTGTTCTTGTTGTATTTTGGTTGCAAAACCGTTCGTTTTGCTGCTGGCTGCGTTGCGAATTGTTTGCCAGACCCCAAATGTGCAACGTGCAACGTGCAACATGCAACAACAACTTGCCAACTTTGCAGCGAAATTGGCATTAAAGCAAAATCGACGGCCCCAATGTGAAGTACTCAGTTTCTTGCCCCCTTTTGCCGCATAAAATGACGGAAATGCGTATGCCAATTCATTTATCTATTAATGAGCCGCCTCTGACAGACCAAGAGAGATAGAGAGAGAGAGAGAGAGATAGAGATGGTGTGCGAGTGAGTTGGCAAACGGAAATGCGCGTGGGAGTCTGACGGCTTTTGCCTCAATTCCTCAGTCTTCCGTCTAGAACCTGGGCATCCGCTAAACAGGACATGACTGCAATTGTTGTCGTTGTTGCCGTTGTCCGGTTGTTTGGTTGTTCAGTTGTTCAGTGTGTTCAGTGTGTTCAGTTCTTGGGTTGTTTCGCTTCGTTATCTGGCCAAACCATCGCGAATCAGAGCGCAGCCGCGGCTTCCGTTCCAATCCATACCATACCATACCACAATCCCCAAACAAACCCAACATAATAAAACGGACAATTTTTCCTTGATCTTTATACCCTTTGTCTGCTCTTTATTTGGGGGCGATCTGTAAGAGTTTGCCGCTGCTGTCTTACTCTACTTACCCTACAGTGTCGGTATTATTAACTTTTGCAGTCTTTCAAATTAATTAGCAGATCTATTTTGAATCGAAACTTTACATATATATGATACAAATACTTATTTTAACAGAAGATACTATATTTTAAGAAGCCAAAGTGATTGAAATTCTCTGAAATGAATATTAGAGTTTGTGCTTAATAGTCTGACTATATTTAATCAAATTCAGCTGATGATTCCAAGCAGTAATCATCGAGTGTATTTAAACTTCGTTACAGTTAACATAGTTATTCTTTGTCTTCGGTTTTGCATACATTTTCAACATATCTCAAAATTAGTTCAATAAAGAAGAAGAAGAAGTTGCACAATGTTGAAAGAATCGATCGATTGAGATCGTTTCGGAATTGTCGGCATTCAATGCTTTCTGAAAACCTTTTCGATTGATTAACTTGTGCTTCATATGCAAAAATGCGGCAAGTAATTTAACTTGAACTCGAAAACAAAAACACAGAGTTAAAAGTTGTTTCCACTTTTGCATCTTTTTTTGGGGACTGCAGCAAAAATCGTTTGCATAATTTACTTACTTGGCAGACTCATCTTCTCATCTGCAACTAAATTTGTCTCAAGTAGAAGACAAGAATGTAACGGCACTCGTACTACCAACTACTACAATTGACAACTTCCAAATGCTTCTGTGGCCAGTCTGCACGAAGATTACCATAAAGTTTGTAAAGTTAGCAGTCATATGGTAAGATGACTTTATTGACTTTAATATATCAATAACTTTAGCAAAAATGTGGCAATTTTGATTCGGATTTGTTAACTACACTGAGTAGATTTCAATAACACTCAGTTGAGTTACATATTTTAATGTTTCTATGCAGATAAGTGTCGTTCAATTGTCCTTTAGTTAAGAAACAAGAAGTTGTCTGTCATTTTAGCTCTTGTTCTTTACATTTCTTAAGTCAGTAAGATGTTTAGAAATGATCAGAAATAGTATTAGATTAGTCTGTTACTAGTCCGCTTCATTGAAATTAAACTTCTAGATTATCATTAAGTTTGTTAGCAGACTCAATTTTTGACTTGTAAAGTTAGCAGTCATATGGAAAGAGAACTTTCTTGACTTTAATATACTATCAATAACTTCAGCAAAAATGTTACGATTTGCATGTGGAATTTGTTTATACCCTTGCAGAGGGTATTATAATTTTATCACGAAATGTGTAAAGCATGAAAGCAGACATCTCCGACCCTATAAAGTATATATATTCTTGATCAGCATCAACAGCCGAGTCGATATAGCCATGTCTGTTTGTCTGTCTGTCCGTCGTTCTGTCATTCCGTCCGTCTGTCTGTTTCTATGCAAACTAGTCTCTCAGTTTTAGAGCTATCTGGATGAAACTTAGTACAGATCAGTCTTTTTGCTGCAGGCAGTACATATGTCGGAACCGGCCGGATCGGATTACTATATCATATAGCTGCCATAGGAACTATCGGTCGAAAATCATACTTTTGTATGACAAACTTTTTTATTTTTCAACAGACTTTAACCAAACTCACAGATTATGCATTTGGTCATGTCTTATACAGACTGACTAAATTTGATATAAATCGGATCACCATATCATATAGCTGCCATAGGAAAGATCGGTTGAAAAGTGCATAAATATACGTGCCAAAAAATAACAAAGAGTACTGACTCACTGCACCCTACTAGTTTTGGATTGAATTTGTTAACTACACTGAGTAGTTTTCAATAACACTGAGTTGTTTTATACTAAGAAACCTGTATTCTAATATCCAGCTCAGTGTCTTTCAATTTAAGTTATTTTCGTTAATTTAGAGTAGAATTCTTTTTCGCATAAAGTTTTTACTAAAATGGGAAAAGCATAGTTTATAAGTACTTAATTTGTTAGCAATATCTCACCCGATTGTCAGTTGTCTCAGCTATAAATCTTCATATTTCTAAACTCATTTTAAATATTGTAAACCATAAGAAAAAATTGATTTAGTTGATTAATTTTATCTTGTAAAATAATTACTTGAGCTGAGTTTCTTTCCCCGAAAAGAAACTGCTAGAAGTACTTATTTGAAGTCACTTCCATTTGACAATAAATTCAATTCTGAAAATTCAAAGTCTTTCGTCTTATAAAATACCTAAAAGAAGTGGCATGTTTTCTTTTAAATATTATAGCTTAAGCTATTAGTTTATTCTCCTCTATGTTTGTTTATCATACAAATTCTTGTAGTTTAACTTAAATGATAATTGTATTTTATATTAAACTTGAACTTAGTACTGATAGTATAAATAAACTAAATAATAACAGACACACTTAGCAGTCTTACAAGTAATGTGTACAATGTTTTTGGGAAAAGAAATCACATTTAAAATATACACTAATTAATAATAGAATAAAAGAATATATAAAAACCTAATTTTCCTACAAAAACCTCTACCAATTGTAGATCGTTTCAATTGAGTTCTTTAAATCTAATTTAACGATTTAGCAACGCTTGAAAATAGCTTAAGATAGTTTTATTTTCATTGTGGAATCAATTGGTGGAAAAAACTTATTAGTTTGCCAATAAATTTAACTCAAAATCTTTAGAATCTGTTTCCAATTTTTCCCACTTTTCTAACTGATACAAAAGAGTTGTAGATTTCATTTAATATATTTTAGCTATAGCTATCAGTTTAATACCTCCATATTTGATTAGGAAAGTAGTTTTCTATAGATTAACTTAATGTTTTATATATTAACCAGTCGGAAAGGCTACAATCGAAGTCGACAATGAGAGACCCCTTACTTATTCTTCAAAATGGAAATAAAAGTAACACTAATAGTTCCCCATAGTGCGTTGTTACGTCAACATGCTCTTCTTCTTCCTTTGGTCCGACACTCAGTAATATTGGGTTTTGAATAACTCCCGAGTTTATTGTCCGATCGTGATGAAACTTTCAGGATACATTAGGACCCCGATGCTTGTCCAGTGTGCCAAAATTCAAGGCTCCAGTTTTAAAATTGACCATTATATGGGATTTTAAGATTTTTTTGAATATCTTCCGAGATAACCATCCGATCACGATGAAATTTTCAGGATACGTTAGGACCCGGATACCCGTCCTGTGTGCCAAAATTCAGGACTCTAGCTTTTTATTTTATGGGCTTTCAAAAATTTTGTTCTCGATTTACGGAGGCGGAAGGGGGCGTGTCAAAATTTTAAGATAAACTTGATCTTCTTAGCCCATAGACGAATCACCATACCAAATTTGGTGACTCTAGCTCTTATAGTCTCTGAGATCTAGGTGTTCATACAGACAGACGGACAGACGGACATGGCTATATCGACTCGGCTGGTGATGCTGATCAAGAATATATATACTTTGTGGGGTCTGCCGGACTTCCTTCGACCTGTTACGCACATTTTGACAAACTTAATAGACCCTTTTTTACTTTTTTTTCAAAAAGTAAAGGGTCTAAAAAGGAACTAAGCATTGACAACCTTTGAAACGACTTAAAAAACATGCACAATCAGCTAATTTTGTACAAAGTTTAAAAAAGAAGTAAGAATATTAAATAAAAACATCTTAAAAATAGTAAAGATACCTTTTGTTTGCTGAGATATTATTGGTAAATAAAGAAACTTCAAATCTCTTCCAATTGTCGCTTCTTTCAGCTTAGAATCTGTGGAATCTTTAATCCATTTTCTCGATTTAAGAACGATGAAATATCAATTAATATAGCTTCCTCCTTTTTAGTGGCTTCTTTCGCTGGTATAAGTTCTTTCCGTAGCCAATTCAATTCCATCTGAAATCTTTAGAATTTTCACCCCATTCTCCCCTTTTATGATAAATCAAAAACAGTTGTAGTTTTCTTTTAAAATGTTTAAGCTATAGCTATCAGTTTAATGTCCTCCATGTTTGTTTATCAAAAAAAAATAGTCTTATATGCTAATTGTCTTCCATATTAAACTAGAACTTAAGATTGGCAGTCTTATAAAATATATAAAAAACAGGCACAGTCAGCGCTCTTATAAATAATTTGTACAAAATTGTTAAAAAAAAAAAAAAAGAAAATAAAAAAATTGTCTTAAAATTAAAATAAATACTTTGTGGTTGCTGAGGTAATACTTTTGTCAGTGGGCGTGGTTGGTTGGTTGGTTGGTTGGTCTGTGGGCAGTGACTAGTTGATTTGCCAGTTGTTTTTGGAGTTTGGCTTTAAGACT
This sequence comes from Drosophila histrio, assembly GCA_958299025.2. Taxonomy (NCBI): domain Eukaryota; kingdom Metazoa; phylum Arthropoda; class Insecta; order Diptera; family Drosophilidae; genus Drosophila; species Drosophila histrio. The sequence continues at coordinate 55,844,993 of OY282582.1, read as the reverse complement.
TAAAGATCGTCCTGCCACAAGGAGATGTAGTCAAGAATGTCGTCGTCCTCCGCGCCCGAACTGCAGGAATTGTTGCGATAATCTTCATAGCTGGCCGGACTTGACTCTAGTTTCAATTCAGCGGCAGGAGGTGCATAATAGTTGTTGGAGTTGTTGATGGAGGAGGAGGAGGTGGAGGAGGAACTGCTGCAGCTGCCGCTGGGCGAAATGAGTTGCAGTTGCTGTTGCAATGCATAGAAATGTTGCTGTT
>OY282582.1:55634743-55839743 GCA_958299025.2 Drosophila histrio | reverse complement strand
CTGCGACTGCGACTGTGACTGCGACTGCGAATGTCCACAGGTCAGTTCGAGTTTTCAATCTTTTGTATTTTCTTCATTGGTTGCACGCTATGCCAACCGTGTCAAAGCGATTGACAATCAGGACAACGAGGACATCGGGACATCGGGTAGATGAGGAACTCAGTCGGGCATCAGTTGCATGCTGTGACTCATTTAGCACTTCCACAGCAGCAGGACATTGCAGGACATTGCATATTCCTATCAAAGAGTCAACCAGATGGTCAAAATCTAGAATTTATATCCTCATTTAGCCTTAGGAAATTCTTGTTGATGCAATAGACATTCGTTGTGGAACAGATCGTGTTAAACTCTGTCTGTTTAATCAAATACATATTTAACGTCGATTAGAAGCAGTAAAAAAAATAATAGAGCGTAGAATTTAAATTTAAAATTAAATATACTTATTATGCAGATAATATAGTTAATGTAGGTAGATATATAATATAATAAAGTGATATATATATTTATTTATTTCCTTAAAGTCGACTTAAAACAGTCGGCAACAATAGTTATGTAGAATTTGAAATAAATTAATATATATTTATTTAAATATTTAACTTCGATTAGAAGTAGTAGTTGAAAAATAAGTTTATTAGTATTTATATTTAACATCGACTAAAAACAGTCAACGAAAAATGTTATGTAGAATTTATAATAAAATAATATATATTAAACCATTATTTTAACGTCCACCAAAAGCATTAGACAAAATAAAAGAACGTAGTATTTAAATTTAAAATTAAATATACTTATTCGCTTATTTAGAATTTTGTAATAAAATTATATATATTTATTTAAATATTTAACTTTGACTAGAAAAAGTAGTTAATAAATAAGTCATGAAGAGTTTTAATTAATATTATATTTATTTATTCATTTTTTATTTAACGTAGCATAGAAGCAGTAGACGAAGAAAGTAATGTAGACATTTAATATAAATTATATATGGGCATTTCCATGAGGTCGCACGGGACAATCGTACACATTGTAAGTGGTAAAAAGGTCAAAGTAAGACGGATTTTCAAAATTATTTTTCCAATTAAATGTAGTTCTTGATTAGCCCTATAATTGGTGCTAAGGTCGATTTTGAGAAACTATTCGTATTGTAGATTTTTACAAGAAATCAAGGCATTCGCACGGGACAAAAATAGAAGTGGTTTTTGTGGCGATCAATTTAATCTCAGATTTAAGCGAAAGTTTGGGCAATATATTCACGCAAATATCTGATAAATGTTATGCATTGACGTCTCTTTAAAATGGTTATAGTTTTGCTCAAATATGATTTCTAGTTTTTTTTTTTAAATTAAATAAAGTGACACCGAAATATGCGATATGCAAAGCCGAAATTATCGTAACTTGCAATCGCATACTTTCTTATACATTATTTTTTGACTCTTTGTACCTTTCCAAATATTTGGAGTACCAGAAGACAATGCATAACATCTTATTCTAAGAATTTATATCAAAACAAAATGTACACTAGAAATGCCCAAATGAGAAAAGTTTCACTTGTTCGACATTGCAACCCAATATCTCGAAATGGGTTATGAATAGAGACGAAATTTTGTTACATTAGTTAAATTTCATTGTTTTCCCATTAAAATATCGACTATACACCCTATTTTTATAATGAAACAAGATGTTTTTAAACACTTTGAATGTTTTGGTCTCGGTGGACCTTTTGGTGGAAATGACTAGATTCAGTTAATAAAAAACAAAGGAACGTAGAATAAAAAGTTAAATTTTATATACTTATTCGCTTATTTAAACTCGACTGGGAGCAGCCGACGAAAAAAATGATGTAGAATTTATATTTAATATTTATAATATATATTTATTAATTTATTTAAAGTCGACTTAAGGGAGTCGACGTAAAAATTGAAATAGAATTAAAAAGAACATTTTTACATATCACATATATCCCTTATTTCACTTTATTATACTTTGTGGAAAAATGTTTGGTTCGCCTTCTAAACAAAATCACATTAGTCAATATACGAATGTTCACCTTCTATACATTTAGTTTATTGAAAACAATCGTCACAATAACGAGTAATAGCTGAAGTAAATTATTAATGTTAGCTAAACATTTAAAATCATATGTGTTTAAATAACATATATTTAAATACTTGGTGTAAGTGAAATCTAGAAAACTGGCATTTAAAAACATTTCTAATATTTAGTAAAATAATCAACTAAATTGCAATTAATTTATACATAAATTAAAACGAGATTCAAGCTAGTTTCAATGAAATGTATTGATAGGTTAATAATTACACTTAACTAAATCAAATAATTGTGCATTGCTAAAAGATTAAACTATAAAAAAAATGTATTGCAAACAAATTTTAATTACTACGCCCACCTCTAAAAAAACATCTGTACTTTTGGAGACATCATGCTCATAAAATACTACAAATCATTGATTCTACATTGGCTTGAATTTATATATAAGATGAACCCATGTCTTCATCGGAATCTTCCAAGGAATGAAGATAAATAAAATGTATAAATAAATGTTCGTGTGTAATTATTTATGGGGTCTGCTTTCGTCACTAGCGCGGACTGCCGTCCGCATTAATACGCAGCAACAGTTGTCAAACGGTTTGCCAACTGTTGCCATCAGCTGTTGTTTGTTTATGTGTCACTATGCACTATGCTTATATGTCAGATCAAGTACCCTATAGCGCTTATGTGTCACATAGCGTTATTGCGTTATTGAAAAATCGAAATTGTCCTTATATGTCAGTTTATTCGAAGTATAAGGTTTATTGAGACATTTAAAGGAATATTTAAAGGAGATATTTAAGGAAACCAACATTTGTTGCGGATTTTGGGAAAGCTCTACAAAACCCAATCATATCACTAAAAGAAACAAGTAAGAGCGCTATAGTCAAGTAATCAACAATAAGACTTATTTAAATATATTCGATCTTGATGCAATTCAGTAGGAAGATTATTAATTACAAATAACAAAATAATTAATTAATAATAATAATTTTCACCAGAAAGTAACTATTTTAAATATCGTAGTTTTTACAGAATCTTATGTTTATTTTATTTTATTTTATTTTATTTATTTAACGTCAACTAAAAACAGTCGACACAATAATCAGAAGTTAACAATGAATTTATATACTATGCAATTTAAAAACTTAGGTCTGAAAATATAATAACCATTATTAATTTATTTAAAGTTAAGTTAAGTTAAGTTGAGTCTGGGGTATTGACACAATTATCTAATTGACCCAACATTTGTTGCAAGGATTGGGGAAAACCCAGAAAAATCCCAATCAGATCAATGAGGAAAAAGTAAGTATTGTTATGTAGAATTAGATGTTAAAAAGTTTAAAATATGGTTTTTAATAATTGATTGATTTGCAGAGATGGCAAATGCTTTGGCAAACATTTGAAACTAACTTGATCTGAGTGGGGGTTAATAGAAATCTAAGTGACAAATTTATTTGTTCTAGCTTTTATAGTCTCCCAGATCTGTTTGTACTTGTATTACTTGTATTCATATATTAATTGTATCAATATTATATTTACTTTATAGTGTATACTACGCCTCTTTATCCCTGTTACACACAAGTACCCGTTTACTCTATGGCCAACAGGTATAACAAGTAATCGTATTATTTGTTACTAGCTAAATAGCTTAAAATAAGATTCTCAATTGTAGGAGAACAGAACTCCGAATTGAAAACTCAGCAAAGTTCGTTTGTAATCAACATAGAGTACTTGAAAAGATTCATGTAAATGGATCTATCACAAAAACTTCATTTCGAGAATCGTGAGATTCTCCAGTTAGTCCCTCTGTTTTTCTCAGTTTCTCTGTCTTCCACACTCACTGGCATATCGTTCATATAAATTGTAAATTATTTTTAAGTTTTTAACATTTCGCGTTCCCTTCGAACGTTAAGCTGGCCAGGTCGGCACGCTTAATGCCGCTTGAACAGGCCACAATACAATGTTAATCCAGCTGAATACGACTGGGGAATACTCTAACTGTTATTTGTGAACCGATTTGTGGTTTCTGAACCAGTTCACAGTTGTTGGATCTCTGTTAACACACGAGATTCCGCATATATGTATTTTAATTGTATTAAATTTACCACTTTTTAGTTTGTGAACTGGTTCGAACTACTTCTGGAACTGATTCTGTAACTAGTTCTGTCACTGGCTTAAAAACTGATTCTGAAACTGGTTATGGAACTGGTTCGGGAAATAGTTTGGAAACTAATTCTGTAACTGGATCGAGAGCTGGTTCGAGAACTGGTTCTGTAACCGGTTCTGGAACTGGTTCTGGAAGTGGTTCTGGAACTGGTTCTGGAACTGGTTCTGGAAATAGTTCTTAAACAGGCTTGTGACTGGTTCAGGAACTGGTTCTAAAACTGGTTTGGGACCTGGTTCTGTAACTGGCTCTGGAACTGGCTCTGGAACTGGTTGTAAAACTGGTTCTGTAGCTGGTTCGAGAACTGGTTCGAGAACTTTTGCGAGAGCTGGTTCTGTAACTGGTTTGAGAACTGGTTGTGTAACCGGTTCTGGATCTGTTTCTGGAACTAGTTCTGGAATTAGTTCATGAACTGGCTTGGGACTAGTTCAGGAACTGGGATTAAAACTGGTTCTGTCACTGGCTCTGGATCTGTTTGTGGAATTTGCTCTGGAACTAGTTCTTGAGCTGGCTTGTGACTGGTTCAGGAACTGGTTCTGTATCTGGTTCTGCAACTGGTTTGATAACTGGTTCTGTAAACGGTTCTGGACCTGGTGCTGGATCTGTTTCTGGAACTAGTCCTGTAACTAGTTCTGCAAATGGTTCTGTAACTGGTTCTGGAACTGTTTTTTGAACTGGTTAGGGAACTTGTTTGGGAACTGATTCTGTAACTGGTTCGACTACTGGTTCTGTAAGCGGTTCTGGAACATATTTTCCTAAAGTGCCCATAAACAATGAGTCTTAGAGTTACTTGAATAGTTCAAATGAGCAAGTTCCTTAAGTAAATTGAACTAGAAAAGATCCAAACATATTAAAAATGGGCTAGATCTAAAAAGCTATTAAGTCTATTTGCTAAACTATGGTACATTTCAGATTTTTCAGCTATCTATGCTTAGCTATTAGTTTGTGAACTGGTTCACTATGCAGTAGTTCATTTGAAAATATAAATCAATTTTAATTTTACAATATTAGACTTGTAATTTGTAATCTTTTCTATTGCAATTTAAATTGATTGAAAATTAATATGTTTTCATTTTTACTTACGAAATTTGATTTATTTCAAATATGAGTATTGCGCAATTTAATATGTATCTAATAATTAAACTATCTGAATTAAATAATTTTTTAATATTAAATATTAAGCAATTATTAACTAATCTTTTCCATTTTTATACAAATTTATTTATAAATTAAATTGTTAATTGTTAATAAATTGTTAATAAAATGTTAAACTTTGATTTTGTTACACTTTCCTATTTGTTTTTTAATATTTGTTGAAATTTATTAAAATTTAACTATCTCCGTACTGACAATCACCATTTGATTTATTTAATAATTAAGTATTCAATTAATAAAAGTGTCTATAATAATTTCCGATTAAATCATAATTTGCAAACATAATTTATAAATATATAATTTTAAGTCTGTTGAAAATATAAGTAATTGAAATTGTATTACCTTTATTTTTATTCACGTAATTGAATTTATTTCAATTAAATTTAAATATGTTTTAAATAACTAAATTTATTTTATATTAAATAAATAATTAAAGACCAAAATTAAGAGACTAGTGAGTATGATATATATTAATGCCTCATCTGAGGTTGCATGCTGCATCAATTAGTTGTTGTAGCCACAACACGGACAGTGTGGCAAGCCATAATCAACAACTGTGGATGCCGCCACCGTTCGTTGCCGTTGCCGTTGCCGTTGCCATTGCCATTGGGATGGAGACTGGCCCCAACAACAACAACAACAACAACAACAACAACAACAACAACAACAACAACAACAACAACAACAACAATACAAATAACAACAACTGCATGCAGATATATTTTGCGATCGGCAGCAGGCGCTATCATTATCTGACACAAAAATTTAATATAAATTATGTTGACATGTTGGCTTAAATATGGGACTTGAAACTGGCAACAACAGAGTTGTTTGGTAGGGGGAATTTGAAGGGAAAGGGAATCTTCTTTTGGCTGTGGATAATTGAGGCTGAGTTCGGAACACCTAACTAGTTCAATATACTCCTGATCCGGCCGATGCGATCAGTAATTGCTAGTAAGACACGGCCAACAACAAAACGAATCGCAACGAAAAGAAATGAATCGATTCGAATCGAATTGAGTCGAAATGGAAATGGAAACGATTCGAAATGAATCGAGCTGAAAGCTGAGGAAGCGGCAAATATTCGCGAATGAAGTCGTCATTAATATCGACTTGGGCCTGTCAATAACTTGACATCGCATCATCATTTTCTTCGTTTTTGTCTCGTCTTTCCTGCTCTCTCCCTCTCCCTCTGCCTCACCATCTTCCTCACTATCTCTCTCTTGCTCTTGCTGTCTCCAAGCGGCTCCTGGAACTCTTTTGAGCAGACGCAACTGCCACTTGTTGTTGTTTTTAGACCAAGCACCCAAAAAAGGGTACTAAGGCTTATAAGTTTGTGCTTAGGTATGTAACAGGCAGAAGTAGGTATGTTTGACCCTTTAAAGTATCAATAGTCGATGTCTGTCTGTCTGTCTGTCCGACTGTTTGTCTGTCCGTCTGACAGTCTGTCTAAACACCTATATTTCAGAGACTATAAGAGCTAGAAGCAAGCAAATTTGATGAGAATACTACTATAGTGTGCAGGCATTTCATGTTTACTTTAGAATTTAGCCACGCCCCCACAAATCAAAGGAATACATTTTTAAGATTTGTGCATTACAGCGGAAGTTTTCTGAAAACTTCATAAAAATCCGTTAATAACCAGAGAAGATATTTGATTTCATTTTAATTGATATTTAAGGCAGCTACAGCGACGACAACACCTATGCAAGAAGATCGCGGTTCGAACCCAGCTGGCGTCAATATACAATTCTAGTTTTTATAGCCTGTGCCCATTAAAAATGGGCAAAAAAGGCTATAATGAATTTGTGTGAATGTATGTAACAGGCAGAAGGAAGCATGTCCGACCCTATAAAGTATATATATTCTGAATCAGTACCAATAGCCGAGTCGATTGACACCTGTCCGTCTGTCTGTCCGTCCGTCTGTCCGTCTGTCCGTCTGTATGAACGCGTGGATCTCAGCAACTATAAGAGCTAGAGACTTCAAATTTGGAATGTAGGTTCCTGAATACCATACGCAGATCAAGTTTATTTTCAATTTTCGATATCATGTCCCGTTGGTTTTAAAATTAGAAATATCACCATAACATAAGCAATGTTAAAGATAGAAACTTGTTTTATATGATTTATTAAAGCAATTTATAAATTTATTATCATGTTTGTATAAATATTAGTTGAATTATAACATTTGTACCAAAATGTTCAGAGGAAAAGTAATGCAGTCACATTTTTAAAGAAAAGTCAATTCAATGATGCCTGAAGCGGGGTTCGAACCCACAACCTGCCGCTATAGCGCAATGATCCCAAACACTACTCGCAGAGCCAATGCCAATGAATAGCGCTGGAGTTCATGTGATGAATATATTGGGTACAGCTTTTGTATGGAACATTTCATGTGGTAGGCGGTCATAGGTACGACTTCTGTATGGTTAACATTTCCTTCAGAGCCGATGAAATCTCTGCGGCAGAGTCAACTACGAATTGCGAAATATCCCTGAGACTGTTACTGCTCGAATCAGCCAAGACTTCAATTTGTTTATGCCTATGATTTGTTTATTGTTTCAACTTCGGCTTGTGTATTTCATATTATGTTTTTGTTATTGAAAGTTTTTAAATGTGTAAATAAACTAAATATATCCAATACCATATTTGTAATATGGACATGAGAAGTAAGTAAATTATAAAATAAGTACAATATATATATATGTTTATATATAATATAACTTTTATTTTATGTTTCATTTAAGCGTTAATATAGATTAACCTATTTATTTAACAACAATTTTAATATAGTATTTATAAGATAATAAATTGTTTGTTAATAAATGAAATACTTAAAGAAAATGTTTTGTGTATTTCATTTCTGCACGCTGTGCATAATTCTATGCGTAGAAAATTCCCAAAAATAATTGCCCACAGCATGAAAAAGAGCTGTGAGTTCTCAGCTGAAGCGAGCAGTGACAGTCTCAGGGAGAGAGCGCAATTTGTAGCTGACATTACCGTAGTTATTTCGGTAGCCGTATACAGAATTACCTCGACTTTCTCAGGGGTAAATTTGTACACTTTTCAGGACAAAAACCATACCTAATCGTTAGATCAATAAGAATGTCATCTTTAAAATCTTCGGTGTTTATTATTCAAATTGTAACTGTGTCTGCATCTTCTACTCAATTTTTTACCCAGCTCACACCTTAGCTATTTGCTATGTTATTTCGTTTTTGCATTTTTCTGGGCATAAACAGTCGAGCACACTCAACTGTAGACCTGTGTATCCTACTGTCGCACGCACCCCGACTCTCCGGCTTGTTTCTTTCAACTTTCAGACACTTTGCTGTACGAATTTTGACGCGCCCCAAGCCAAGGTCGAGCTTCCACGTATTTGTTGTTGTTTTGCTTCCTCTAGATACATTTACTGTTGTTGTTGTTCTTGTTGTTGTCATTACTGCACTTTGCATAAGTTGAATGTTAATCACATTTCGACTGTGTCATGTAATGCTCTTCACAACGTTGGGCAACAGACAACCGGGGGAACTTGCCACATGCAACGGACAACGGGCAACAGGCATCGACAGGACATCGAATCGATCGTCAAGAAGCTTTCGATTTTGGCCACACAAAACTTTGTGTCAGGTCACAAGTTGAGTTATTAAAATAAGTTGAATTCCAAGCAAATGTCAAAACTAAATCACTTTTAATCAACTCACGATTTTACGATCAAATTATCAGCCTTAATGTATAGCAGAGGATCAGTTGATCTAATTATATTTGCAGATTAAATAGAAACAAGCCGATCAGTCGAGCGACCCTGTGCAGGTCTTTAAAGAAAAGTATTTTCATTATAATGGGATTTAAAAATATCGCTTGAAGTCGATTTTGCTGGCATCGAGAGTAGGCAGTCTGCGATAGTCTGGCAACACTGGACTGCGTCTGTTGATTTGGAAATTGTTTATTGTTTAAATGCGATGATATAAATGTAAAATTGTCAAACATGGCAATCGGTCATATCTTATTATTATAATAATAACCATCAGTTTGAGTTTTCGGTGATCGACAACTTCTAAACAATAGTGCTGGATATCATAATATCATATGCGCTCTCGCTCTGGCCATGAATTAGAATAAATTCCTAAAGATCTGCTTTTTTTATGGTTATGAAACTTGCAGACAATTGTTATATTGTTAAGTTCAGCTGTGTTATCTTAACAAACTTGTGTGCAAGCCATCTGTTGGAATTTGTCCAATAAAACAGATCGCAGTTCTTGCAAGAAAGTACAAAGTGTTTAATGGAAATTAATATGCAGTTCTTTATTTAATATATATTCTGCATGTGTTCTTCATAACATGTGAAGCCAAACTAACTTAGTTTTCTGTAGCCTCAAATAGAATTTACAATGTAGGGTGAAATTTAAATAAGTATACCACATCAATTCATTTTCAACTTAAGGGGACCAGATTGTTACTTTGAGCATTACCTAAATTTAGTCAAATTCAAACACAATTGCCAATATTAATTTTACGTTCGCCCGTAGCATTCAGCTTTTCGTCATCGACACAATGTAGTTGGCAATAGCGCAGAAGCTAGATATTATATTAAATTTTTCATCGTCTGAAGCATTCAGCTTTTGACACAGTGTAAAGTTTTGAGTGTAGCCTTCGGTTTTTTGCACTGATACAATCTATAGAGCCAAAGCGGCCGACACGGCCAAAACGGACGGACAGACAGACGGACGGACGGACAGACGGACGGACAGACAGAGGGACGGACAGACAGACGGACAGACTGACGGACGGACAGACTGACGGAAGGACAGACCGACGGACGGACAGACGGACGGACGGATGGACAGACGGACAGACGGAAGGACGGACGGACGGACGGTCGAACGGTCGGACAGACAGACAGACGGACGGACAGACGGACGGACAGACGGATAGACTGACGGACAGACTGACGGACGGACAGACTGACAGACGGACAGACTGACGGACGGACAGATGGACAGACGGACGGACGGACGGACGGACAGGTCTCAATCGAATCGGCTATTGATACTGATCAAAAATATATACACTTTATAGGGTCGGAGATGCTTCCTTCTGCCTGTTACATACATTCACACAAAGTCATTATACCCTTTTAAAAATAAAATTATCTTCAAGTATAAGGACTTTTAAACTAAATTAGACTTAGATCTGCTATCTTATGCTTTCTGAATAAAATTTTGTTTATAGCGCATAAAAAGTTCATAAATGTTATTATTTATGTTATTTGAAGTAATAGTCAATTGCAAATAAAGATGATTTGTTGTATTAAAGACAATAAACTATTAACAGCTGAATTATTAAGATTAAAATTGGAAAAGGCATCTGAGTTTGAAATAAAACTACAAACAATTAAGTCAAAATTCATTTCTTCAACTATTTGAAATATATAGCGGAATCAGCAGTCAAGTTTAAGTAATTTAAAAATAAACTAAAGATAACAATTTAATTTGTTCCAATTGAATCTAGTGATAGTTTAAATATTTAACTATATAAAAGAGCATATACTATTAACAGCTGAATTATTAAGATTTAAATCTGAGTTTGAAATAGAACTACTAAAAATTAAGTCAAAATTGATTTCTTAAACTTTAAGTTGTTATAAAATAGTAAAGATACAAATTTAAATAGTTTCAATTGAATTCAGTGATAGTTTAAATATTTAACTAACTAAATTAAATAAACGTTTAGTGTTAAAAGATTTAGCTAGAAAAAAGTAATTCAATGAAAACAATTGTTATCATATATTTTATTGTTCAATAATCGAGGCATGACTAAAGACATTAATATGTTTATTTCAATAAAGTTTGTTTACAGCTCGAGTAGCTATCAATTTATAGTTTAACACTTTATAAACTCAAGAAAAATAGAATTTATTGTTGAAAACATTTAGATATACTTACTACTCGTACTTATGCCTTCTGCCTGGAATTGTCCTATTATTATTATGTGTATCTTCCCTCCTTGTCTCTCGCTGTCTTTCTCTGCTCGATGTTCCAATTGTTGACAGCTCGGCTGTCAACTGTTCATGGCCATCAAATTGCCGCCTGATGATGTTGGCCACTTGAAAGCGCAAATGCCGCAAAACACGAATCTCTGGGCTGAAACAACGGGCCAGAATTGAAGCCTGGCCAAGTGACACCCACTCGGAGATCGTGGTTCCTTCAAAGATCTGATTTATGTGCCCCTGTCAGCGGCTGCTGCGAAACTTCTAAGGTGCGCATTTTGACGCCGCCGCCGCCGTTGCTGCTGCCAATTCTATTGGCCACATTCGCAATGATATTTATGGCCAGTGGAAAGTTTGCTGGTTGCTGGTCGGGGAGAGACAGTGCAATTTTTGATTAATTGTAATGCGAGAACTTTGATTAATTGCGGCCACGTTGCGGCCCCAACATAACAATTTGTTTTCGCATTGCATTAAATCAACGACGGCTCGAATCGTGTGATTGTATGGCCAACACCTTGGCGGTAGCGTTGCCTTGCCTTGCCTGCGTCTGCCTGTTATCGATTCAGCGATATATCGATAGTATTTATGAGTTGTTCGCCTCAATTTATGAATGGCCCCCAAAAACCAAGCAACGTTCGAAGGATCTTTTTGAAGCTCCCCAAGACTTGACTCTGTAATTATGCAAAAAGTTGTCAAATGTGGCAAAAAAGGGGGCAAAGACAGCAGGGAGGGGGGCAGACTGGGGACAAGGGGCGTGGCTGTGCCTGTGACTATCAACAAAATATAATCAACAACAACAACAACAAAAGCAACGATCAAAAAAATTACCAAACGAAAATTGTACCAGTTTTTACCCAAAGCTTGCCAGCAATTTACATGTCTCTCAGTGCCCCCCCCCCCCGTCTACCCTCTGTAAAGCTGAACCCCTTCCCCCCCCCTCCCCACTCTTCTACAGCACTGTCTTCATCCTCTTCAACAAAACCAATCAACGCGTCTGTCAGTCGTCGCAGTCGCAGTCTCTGTCGCAGTCTCTGTCGCAGTCGTCGCTTATCGGAAGCCGCGCTGAAATCAGCTTCTGGCACATCACGATCACGTTTGCCCCCCCCCTTCCTTGGTGCTCCCCCTGCCCTGCCTCACCTCTCTTGCTCCACATTTGCCAGCCAGTGGCCGAGCCTTTGGCGATCCGTGCTCGTTGCTCCTGTCACAATTACAACGGCAAGTGCAGCAGACTAATGACAACCACGACGGTGGCAGTTGACGCACAGTGAGGCGAAAGCCGTTAAAAATCGGTAAGAAAATCAAAGTATAGCAGAGTTATTATTTTATATATTTTTAAATATTTTATAATCGTTTTAAGCTTATGAGTTCCCTGTCAATAATAATATATAAACATAAACTTAATTCTTTGTTTTGCATAAAACATAAAGAACAATTTTATTACCTTTTATATTATATCTATATTTTTATTAAGCTTCATTTTAAAAAAATAAATACAATGCAAAAGTAAAAGATAGATTATTTAAAAGGTTTAAGAACGTTTGAAACGTTTAAAAAAATATAGGAAAATTGGAAAATAATCGAAAAGATATACAAATATTTTTGTATACTACAATTGCACTTTGGTCGAGTCATCGAATTGAATCTACTCCACAAATTTAGGTAATTGCAGCGTTGAATAATGAACTAAAAAATTACAAATACAAAGAATAGGAACTTGTTTTCTATCCAATGATATGAACAACTTAATTGATGTATTATTTATATTAATTTATAAGTATTTGCAATTCTAAATAGTATGAGTATTGGCTTGTAGTTTTATTATCTTTTTGATAAAATACTAAAAACTAAAACAATGTTATGCATTTTAAGAAGTAGTATCTAAGCTAGTTATAGAGAAGACTATTCGTAGTGACCTAATAAATATTTTAGAAAAATACTTAACATACTTAAGGTATGTTCCATAAACTGATTTAGATTTGGTTTAGTTTCCGTTAAGGCAAATCTAAATCAATTGACAGAATGATCGTTTTGATACCATGTGCCCATTAAAAATGGGAAAAAAGGGTATAATGAATTTGTGTGAATGTATGTAACAGGCAGAAGGAGGAATCTCCGACCCTATAAAGTATATATATTCTTGATCAGTATCAATAGCCGAGTCAATTGTGACCTGTCCGTCTGTCTGTCCGTCCATCTGTCTGTCCGACTGTCCGTCCGTCCGTCCGTCCGTCCGTATGTCTGTCTGTCTGACCGCCCGTCAGACCGCCCGCCCGTCTGTCCGGCTGTCTGTCTGTCCGTCTGTCCGACCGTTCGTCCGTCTGTCCGACCGTTCGTCCGTCTGTCCAACCGTTCGTCCGTCTGTCCGACCGTTTGTCCGTTTATCCGACCGTCCGTCCGTCTGTTCGACCGTCCATCCGCCCGTCTGTCCGTCCGTTTGTCCGACCGTCCGTCTGTCCGACCGTCCGTCTGTCCGACCGTCCGTCTGTCCGACCGTCCGTCTGTCCGACCGTCCGTCTGTCCGACCGTCCGTCTGTCCGACCGTCCGTCTGTCCGACCGTCCGTCTGTCCGTCCGTCCGTTCTTCTGTCCAACCGTCCGTCTGTCCGACCGTCCGTCCATCCATCCGTTCGTCCGTCCGTCGGTCCGTCTGTCCGTATGTCCGCCCGTCTGTCCGTCCGTCCGTCTGTCCGTCCGTCCGTCTGTCCGCCCGTCCGTCTGCCCGTCCGTCCGTATGTCTGTATGAATGCGTCGATCTCAGCAACTATAAGAGCTAGAGACTTTAAATTTGGAATGTAGGTTCCTGAATACCATACGCAGTTCAAGTTTATTTTCAATTTTCGATATCTTCACCCCCGCCCACGCAAATCGAAGAAAACTATCACAGCCTTCAATTTCAGATAACACAGCTTAACATAACAGATAGTTGAAGTATAACTCACGCTGAGCAAGTTTCATACCGATCGACCCATAAATAAAGAAGATACTGAGAAATTTGTTATAAATCCCATATTTCATATTTGAAACAATTTTCGTATCAACAGTCTGCAAATGTTGTTTTGTTTGTATTTATGTTTCTCAGCTTTCATTTATTTTTCAAACATTTAGTGCCACTGTGCGACTGCTGGGGCAAGTTGACACGGAAACTTGATATGGCACACACGCGTCTTGGCCCGCGACTTGGCCGGGCTTGTGGCGTGCGCGTGCAGCGCAATTAACTTTGTTGTAAGGCAACCAGGCAACACTTTGACATTGACTGGCCTGTCTCTGCCTCTGCCCCTGCCCCTGACCCTGCTACTGCCACTGCTACTGGCCCGGCAACAGTCACTGGTTTGGAGCAGTGAGCGAAGCGGCAAAGGGATCAACTGTTGAGGGGTACAGAGACACTGCAACGGTCTTTGTGGCACACGGCGACAATTTCACCTGTTGCAACAGAGGCTGACACAGTAACTTATATTATTTGCATGCCACTTGCAGCAGCAGAGTCGACTACTACAAGATTTGGACCACGTCTTCAGCTAGAGATCTGAACTGGTTTCGGCAGTTGTCAGCGAGTAAAAATGATGGCGTAATGAGCCGTGGCTGCCACGTGCAACATGCAGCAAAGTGGGCTGTGCCTCAGGTCAATGGTTAATTAGAGCAATGAGTCTTTTCAGGTGCACCTCGAGTCTCGTTAAGTAGCCAACCGCCCGCTGAGCAAAATTGACCTCACTGACCCCTACTCCTGACCTCCCTTCTCCCTTCTCCCAACCTTGCTTCGACTGCCAATTAGATGTGGGTCAGCATTGCAATTAATTTTTGCAGCTTAGCACATCATTAGAAGCAAAGACACAAAACTGGAGCGGCAAGAACAGGCAACAGGCAACAGACAACAGACAACAGGCTAGCAGGCAGCCTGCCACATGTACACTCAGAAAAAAGACGCCTAGACACAGGGAAAAACTCAAGCAACTCCGTAATTAAAACCACACATTACAAACTGAATTGCTAACAAAGATTAAAATTGCTTAAGCCGAGTATATCGATCTTATTTCAACTAGGAATTCTTAAGTCTAATAATAACAGTATTTAAGTATTTTTAATTATAAAATTTAGTACACTTTAAACATTAATCAATTCCTATTAACTCGTAAAGTAGAACTATGCATTCTGCAGACTTTAATTGAATTTTGTTAGCATTAAGTGATCTTGAAAGAAGTTTTGTGTATTGTATCAAATCATGCTGCCTTGTAAAGATAATAAAATTCATTAGTCTGAGTGCTTAAGGTTTTCATTTAGTCTGCATTTAAGTGAAGACTGCTTATAGAAATTATGCATTTATAGATTTATTTATAAATATGGGCATTTCCATGATGTCGCACGGGACAATCGTACACATTGTAAGTGGTAAAAAGGTCAAAGTAAGACGGATTTTCAAAATTATTTTTCCAATTAAAAGTAGTTCTTGATTAGCCCTATAATTGGTGCTAAGGTCGATTTTGAGGAACTATTCGTATTGTAGATTTTTACAAAAAATCAAGGCATTCGCACGGGACAAAAATAGAAGTGGTTTTTGTGGGGATCAATTTAATCTCAGATTTCAGCGAAAGTTTGGGCAATATATTCACGCAAAGTTCTGATAAATGTTATGCATTGATGTCTCTTTAAAATGGTTATAGTTTTGCTCAAATATGATTTCTAGTTTTTTTTTCTAAATTAAATAAAGTGACACCGAAATATGCGATATGCAAAGCCGAAATTATCGTAACTTACAATCGCATACTTTCTTATACATTATTTTGTGACTCTTTGTACCTTTTCAAAGATTTGGAGTACCATAAGACAATGCATAATAACTTATTCTGAGAATTTGTATCAAAACAAAATGTTCACTAGAAATGCCCATATGAGAAAAGTTTCATTTGTTCGACGTTGCAACCCAATATTTTGGAATGGGTTATGAATAGAGACAAAATTGTGTTAAATTAATTAAATTTCATTGTTTTCCTATTAAAATATCGACTATACACCCGATATTTATAATGAAACAAGTTGTTTTTAAGCACTTTGAATGTTTTGGTCTCGGTGGACCTTTTGGTGGAAATGCCCATATATCAAATATATATTTCAAGAATCGCAAATACTTATTATATTATAGTGCATTCTTAAATTTGTGTAACTTGATTTGCAAATCAGAAATTCGACTTTAATTTGCGTAGTAGAAAATTTCTTAGAAATATGGCTATTGTTTCTAAAATGTAATACCTTTTCTGCAAAGTCCATAACAATATTTTTATAAAAAAACAAAAACTAGTGTATATCTTATTTCCTCAACAATAATTTCCGAATAAAGAAACATAATAAATAAAATATATAAATTATGCCATCTACTATAAGAAGAATTAATTTCTAAAATTACAAAATATTTTCTTACTTTCAAAGTTTCTTTCTAATAATAAAAAGAGAAATCTGTAAAAGATAAAAACTGTTTTTTATGAAGCACACTGTATTATTTTTAAATATAACTTTAACATGTTTTTAGTTAAAGATAATTTGATACTATTTTTGATTTTAAATTCACTTTGTTTACTTTGTTATTAATTTAGCGATTGCTTTCTCTATTGGCAGCAAATTTGTTTATTTAAAAGCAGTTTTCTTCTTATTTTATTTATTTATTTTATTTATTTATTTTGTATCTATCATCCTAGTGCTACAAGATCTCCCTTATAAATTAATGCACTACTCACAATGTGCAAATTTACTTATTACAAATTACAAATCTCAATTTACTTATTCATCTTAGATTAAAGTATTTAATTAATTGAATCTTAGGTATTATATTATATTTATTATATTTATATTTCTTATATATATTTCATATTTATTTTCTTTTTATTCTTTATATACAAAGTTAACATAACTCAGGTTAATTTAGCCAGCATATTGAGAAAAGATTGAAATGCCAAATCAAAGTATATTCAAGAAAAAAACAGTTTCTCATATTTAAGAAATTATATTTATAAATATAACTAATTTGCTTAATTTCTTGTAGAATTAATATAAATATTTCGAATAACAAAATGCGACAAATCTCGTTTTTTGTGTACTTTCAAACACATTTACAGCTAAGCTGAAGAGAAAAACACCTTAAAAATGTTTCCATGTTTAAATGTTGTATTTTTTGTCATAATTTGAATTAGTAATTTGTGTGAATTTAACTATTAAACATTTATAAAGACTTTTAAATTTATTTGTTTATTTTTTTAATTAAAATTAAACATTCCTCCGTCTTTTGGGGCGACTTTAAGACTTAGTTGAAGCTAATAAGTATTTTATTCTGAGTGTAGCCTGCCGCAGTCAATGAGCCAATTGCGTGCGTCAACGTCGGCGTCTACGTCAACGTCAACGTCAGTCAGTTGGCGTCAGTCTTAACTGATTCTCATTGATTAATTGCCATCATTAGCATATGAAAAGGACGGCATGATTGATATGATACGAGTATGCTGAATATATTGCTGCCGCTGCTGCTGCTGCTGCTGCTGCCCCCAAACATGGCACTGTTGCATGGGGCAAGCAAGACGAGGACCACCGGCGTTGTGCCACGACGGAATGTGGCTCTTAATGTGCGCAGCCCTTAAAAGGGCAGGCAACAAGTGTAGCGCCAAGCTTACAGCTTAGACTGCAACTGCAGGCAGTTTCTGTTGCATGCCACGTTCACAGAAAGGGGCACGATACTGGGGCAAGTCGCGCGCTAATTGTTAACAAATTGTGGCCCAAGCTGCAAGTGCAGCCAAATGGCCCTGGCATTGCCAAATGCCAACGACACGCAACTCGAGCTGAATATGAAGTTGGAGCTCAACTGGCAAACAACTGAAGCTGCACCTGACACTGCAATACTGCAACACTGCAGCACTGGGTGCATTGGGGGCAACAACAAGGCACACGCAATCCGCGCGTAACTGAAAATCCATTACATGCGGTGGGTCACGACACGCAGCACCACATGAAAGCCGCACCACCACCAAGCAGCAATCACCACTCGAACTCGGACTCGGACCCCGAACCACTTGGTAAATTGGAGCCGAAGCCGCAAAACAGTAGCCGCAATCTCAGCTCAATTTGCGGCGGCTTTCGCTGATTTTATTAGATGATGCCACAGGCAGACAAAGTTGCCGCAAGTGTTGGAAATTCTCTTCAATTTATGTTTCTAGGGGAGCTCGCGTCATAGCAAGATTATTTCTGCAGTCCTCTACTGTTTTTCAATAAATGTTATTTGCTTTTACTTATTTATTTATTGATTAACTTGTTTATTTTATTATTTGTGTAGTTATTTATTAATTTATTTACTTATTTATTTATTAATGCATTTATTTTTAGACCCTGTGCAGGCAGAAGGAGGCATCTCCGACCCTATAAAGTATATATATTCTTGATTAGTATCAATAGCCGAGTCGATTGACACCTGTCCGTCTGTCTGTCCGTCTGTCCGTCCGTCTGTCTGTCCGTCTGAATGAACGCGTGGATCTCAGCAACTATAAGAGCTAGAGAGTTCAAATTTAGAATGTAGGTTCCTGAATACCATACGCAGATCAAGTTTATTTTCAATTTTCGATATCAAGACCCGTTTGTTTTAAAATTAAAAAAATCACCATAACATAAGCAATGTTAAAGCTAGAGACTTGAGATTTGGCACACATGATAAAAAGCTTGGGCTTAATGTGTTCTGAAAATTTCATTGCGATGCCACGCCTCCTTCGCCCATAACTCGATAACAAGAGCAGTTTTATAGCTAGAGACTTGGAGATTTGGCACACATGGTAAGTATCCTACTCTGAATGTGTGCTACAAATTTCAGTACGATCGGATATTGAACTCAGCAGTTATTCAAGAAACAAATTTATGCAGCGCAGCAGATGCGTCGCAGCGCAGTCGCTGCGACGATATAACGAACTAAACATAAACAATCCACAGGCGCAGTCTAGAGTTGCCAGACTATCGCAAGCTACCTACTCTCGATACAAGCAAACTCGATTTCAAGCGATATATTTAAATCCCATTGTAATGAAAACACTTTTCTTTGAAGATCTGCACAGGGTTTCCGAATGACGCGTGCGCTCGACTGATCGGCTTGTTTAGTTATGTTTTTGTCAGTCATGATTATTTTTTTTTTTTCCAAGAATACATTTAACATTGTTGATTCGAGGCTCGGTGCGAAAACATCAAGTATTTCGTACTTAAAACGCCACATTTCATACTTGATTTCTCACTTAGAATGAAATTACTGAAGTCTCATGAATCTCGATCTTAATTCAAGTACGATTTCTTAAGTCCGAAAACTTAAGTATTCAGTATATTCAAACTTGAAAGTGAGTTCGAAACATACTTGAACTAAGTACATTCATTCTTGATTTAAGTACAATTTACACTAGTTCTAGGTCCCTTAAATTCTGTAGCTAAGTACACAAGTATCTCAAAATACAAATATGACAACAGGCATAAATCAGAATTGTGTAAACATAGATTGATTATGCAAAATGTTCTTCAAATAATACCACACGCTGTCAGATAAAATTGTCGTGTTAAAGACTTTCAGACAGTATGAAAGTTGGCGAAGACTTACTACAGAAAATTATCCTCCTGTCGAATATAGTCTTAGCTTCTTGATTCCCATTGAAATGTTCCTTAGAGCAGACAATGTAGAACCATTTGGGAATTCTAAGCAAGAAATCGCAAAAATGATTAAAGTTGAATAAATCTTGATATAAGATGTCACAAACTTGTTCAGTGGGTATTCGCTGGATAATCTGTTTCTAGCCCGAGTTCCGAACTTATATCTAGAACTTTCATACTCATATCTAGTAAATCTGGAGTTCTACTTAATTCAAGATGGTTAACTCTTATATCAAGAATATGTGTACTTGGTCTAAGAATTTGTTCACTCATTTTCAGTAATTCGTACTTGTATCAAGTATGGATTTTAAGAATGGGAAATACTTAATTCGAGGTCATTCGTACATAATTTTAGTACGGCATATTTCGCTCTGACCAAATTCTGATTATCAATAAGTTTTATATTAATTTAGTTTTACTTACATTTTCAGATTTTTTCAATCTTTTCTCCGAAAGTACACTTCCTAATTAAAGCTTCTATGACATGTCTGTAAATTTCATGTAAATTATTCAGCCCAACTAGAACTCAGATAGTAAAAATAAGATCTAGCCTACATAAGGTAGAGTCTCTATGTGATATAAGAAAGTTAGTTCTTTTAGAACAAACTATTTTCCATTTGTATGAAGAGTTTAAGATTCCAAAAATCTTCTATTTGATATTTGTTTCATTTTTAATGAATTTAATTGTTATTCATGTAACTTTCATAGTTTTAATTCAGTTGTTGCTTACTTCAAAAGCAAACTTTTATTGCGTTTCCTTGAGTTTTAATTACTTTTAAGCTGAACTCTGGCAGTTTATAATAAGCTCCCCCAGTGACTCCACGTAGGATCATCATATCTTATCTCATGATTATCATAGTACATATGATTTAGACTCTTTGTTGTGTTGATTTAATGTCTTTTGAATTGACTTTTATGTTGATGATCAACTGAATCATTTCCTTCGGTCGCTCGCTCGCTGAAATGATATACGATCGATAAAAAAAAACCTTATTTATATCTGAGCTTGGGAAATTGCAAGATTACATATTTCTTGAGCTCTTGAGAATCACAATTCACTTGAAGAACTCTTGGTTTTAATGAAGTTTTCATTGAAAAGTTAGTTCTACTATATACATAGTAAGTAGATATATTGAAACTGCCTAATTTCTCTTCTTACTGTCAGACTCTCTTTTCAATTTCATTTTGGCGCATTTACACGTTCCATTTATGTTTCCTGTACTCCACTTCAGTTTCAACTTTAGTTTTCAGCTAATTGGCCGCCTATAGGTCGTAAGTAAGTATGTTATCAATGGCTAGATTGCCGCCCCATAATCTGCAACCATCATCATCATCATCATCATCATCATTGTGAGTAGTAGTAGTAGTAGTAGCTGCTGCAATTGCAGATGAAGTTGAAGCTGAAGTCTGATCATCGTCTGATCATAAATGCTGCTGGGGCCATAACTTTCCATCAAGAGTTTCAATTTCAATATTAAAACGCGTTTGTGATGCGACAGTGGCAATTGCTGGGATCGCTTCGATTGCTTCGATCGCTCCATCGATCGGGTAAAAGTGAATAACTACCTGTTTTTATTTTTTGTACTTTTGAGATGATCAACTGAGGGTCTCCCCCCCCCTCCCGCAGGGTATTGAGTCGATTGTTGCCGTCGGCCCCATTGGAAATTCATTTTCACTCTGGGCGCAGCCGCAAGGCAACTTCATTATCAACATCATTATCATCATATATGAGCATGATGATGATCGACCGCAGGCAAAAGTGTGCTCCAGTTTAATTGAAAGCGGTTTTTTGTGTAACGGCCTTGGTGGCAACAACAAAAACAACAACAAAAACAACAACAACAACAACTGACTGACTGAGCGATCGTCTACTTGTCCGTGGCATGCTTCGAGGTGTGAGCCCATATCAGAGCCCCCAATGCACTTGTTTTAAATGTAAGTACGGCTTACAGTTGCTAAGCCCGGTACATGCAAAAGTCCAAAGGGTCTACTAGGCTTGCCAATCTGTCAATATGTGTCAGGGTCCATAAGTAATGAACGAATGAGAAATATTTATTTTATTTTATTTATTTATTGTTATCTTTCATCCTAGCGCTACAAGGTCTCCCTTATAGATAAGTGAACACAATATATAAACATTCTGTTTTCTCCATGATTTAAAATTCATGATTTTTATTGATTCTCTCACAAGATAATCATTAATTTTGCACTGAGTTTTCTGGGTTTTTCCCAATCTCTTGCCACAAATGTTGAATTAAAGTTTTTATCTCTTCAGTTCTAAGATTAAAATTGCATATAAAATTATACAATTTAATTGTTAATTTTATAATATTTTTTTGTACTCACATTTTATATATTAAATTTTCACAAAGTCAACTGCTTTAAAATAAATATGTAAAAAAACTAATAATATTTACCTTTCAATAAAAATATGAAACTGATAATTAATCATCATTTCGAGCTTTATTTTTTGCTTAAAAACTAGTTGTAATTTTCACTATTTCATAGGGAATAAAGTTCGTTTTGCAACTCTAAACACTCACATCTCAGAAACTAGTATACACAGACAATCTATAATTTTTAATTCTCGTCATTTGTCGTCAACAATTTTTAGTTTTGAGACCAAAATCTTAAACTTGAAACCTTTTGTTTTGAGAAATGTGGCGAGAGCCAAGACTTTTGATAAATATATAAAATTCGGATTGTTACAAAACATAAATTTCAATTTTTCTATTTTTTATTGCTTTCTCTAAAATTTTTCATATTTTATAAATAAAATTTGTAGACCAATGCTTTTGATTTTTAGAAAACTGAGCTAAAGACACCAAACTTGGTAAGTAAATTCCTATGATAACAAAGTAAAATACTATTATTATTAAAAATAATTGTTTATATTTATTTATCCAAAAAAAAAAAACTCATCACGAGGTAAAACTCTAGTGACGAAAACTTGTTCAAGCCCCATAACGATATTAATTTTTAGTATGTGAAATTCCTCTTATAGCATAGCAAAATATTATTATTTAAAAAAATAACCTCTACACGAGGTAAAACTCTAGTGACGAAAGCTTGATCAGGCCCCATAACTTCTGATATCAAATTTTGTGACCATCGATGTCATAGCAAAATACTATTATTACTAAAAACAATTGTTATATTTATTTATCCCCAAGAAAAAACCTCTACACGTGGTAAAACTCTATTGACGAAAGCTTGTTGAAGCCCCAAAACGTTATTAAATTTATTATGCGAAATTCCTCTTATAACATAGCAAAATATTATTATTAAAAAAAAACTCTACACGAGGTAAAATTCTAGTGACGAAAGCATATTCAAATCCCAAAACGATACTAAATTTAATATGTGAAATTCCTCTTATAACATAGCAAAATATTGTTATCAAAAAAAATTCTCTACACGAAGTAAAACTCTAGTGACGAAAGCATGTTCAAGCCCCAAAACTTCTGATATCAAATTTTGTGACGAACTGCATTAAATTTAATATGTGAACTATTTTAAAAAATAAAAGTTGGACATTTCGCACTTTGCGCCAAAGATCTGGCTTCGTTTTTACCTTCGAAAAACTTTTTGCGCTGTGCCG
The DNA here is from genome assembly GCA_958299025.2 of Drosophila histrio. Lineage (NCBI taxonomy): Eukaryota > Metazoa > Arthropoda > Insecta > Diptera > Drosophilidae > Drosophila > Drosophila histrio. The sequence continues at coordinate 55,816,138 of OY282582.1, read as the reverse complement.
AATGCCAAATTTGTACGGCAAATTCGACCACAACTCCTTTGGCTCCAGCAAAATTGAAAACAAATTCAATTAATAAATAAATAAAGTAAATAACTTTAAATTTATAAATATGCATAGAATATATATTAAACCGTTTTATTTAATTTGTAGTTACTTATTTAGTTAAAATAAAATGCTACAAGTACATGAATTGAAAATAAATTATTATATTTAAATTAAAACATAAACTGTCTTAAAAACAAATGTTTGGTGCTCAAGCACTCAATGCTTTTTAATGACAAATTTGCCCACAACTCCTTTGGCTCCAGCAAAATTGAAAATAAATTAATTTCAAGAATTATTCAAAAGTTGAATGAAATAATTGTAATATTTATTTGTAACATTATCTAAAATGCATATAATTTTATACATTAAATGGTTCCATTTGAATTTACCGAATTTATAGCTGAATGTTTTATTTATTCATAAATGGTAAATATTTTTGTTGTTTGGAAACTTTTTAAATATATATAAAATAAGAATCAAAATGTAAAAATGTTTAATTACATTTATTTATTACGACTAGTGCATTAATTTATTAGGTAACACTAGTATGTATGCTAATATAATGTAATAAATTAAATAAATTAAAGTAGATCAATTTTTATTTGAAAATTGCCTCTTTTTGCTTCTGCAAATTGATAAAAATTTATTTATAATAAATTTTTAATAGCTTATGCCTTGAGCTCAACAGAATAAGTACTTGGTCTCTCACAGTCGGGCTCAGCACTCAACTGCTGTCTATATTACTAGTTGTTGTTGTTGCTGCTACTGATGCTGCTGCTTTATTGATTATATTGACGAAATGGAAATTTGTCAATTCTCGCCCTGGCAGCTGGAACGCTTCACATATTTGTGGTCTTGTGCCGTGCTGAGCTTTTTCCTTGCGGCTTTCAAGACTTTCAGTTTTGACTGCGGTTGACCCAGAGCCAAGGTCGCAATCGGTGAGGGGACAAACGTAGAAACGTAGAAACGGGGAAAAGGGAAAATGGGAAAGGGGCATGAGAAGTCTTTAAGATAAGTGCCAGAGTCGCTTACAACTCAATCATCAAATGTGTGGCACTTTGAGGGTCGCGTTATCACTTGGGTTTATCCAAGTCGCCTGGCGGGCAAAATACAAGAATAACCTTTTAATTAAACCATGCAACGGTTGTGGCGACAACGATAACAAAATCGTTTGACGCTCTCATCGCTCTTCACGCGTGTTTGTCATATCGGAAACCCAAACCCAAACCCAAACTCAAAACCCATTCATATCCGACTTTGGCTATGCCACATATTATTATCGGCAAAGATTGTTGCACGCAGCACGTTGCACGTTGCACGTTGCACGTTCAACGTTGCATTTGCGTTTTTATCAATGAACGAACGAAACCCTAACGCAACCCTAACTCAATTCCAAAACCAAAACTCGTAACTTCAGCATTCATGAATGAGACTGCTGCCTGGCATTTGGCAAGCGATTAGATTGTCCGCGTTTTCATACCCATTAATTAGGTAGACAATAATAGGGTATGTCTGTTTCAGAATAATTGTATACAGTTCTTTTGTGTAACTAGTAGAGTAAAGATTTCTTAGATTTAAATATATTTTTTAGGTATTTTCGGCTGCAAACCTTTAGAATGAAATAATAACATAAATTTCCTAATATGTTATATCTAAAAATTCATAATTTTAAATTTAACTTGATTTTGAAATATTAAAATAAAATCATTAGCTTAAGTTAAATTTTTTAGAAATTTATTAATATTAAGAAAAGTTAGAAAAAATGAATACAATTAATGAAATAAATTATTCAAACATTTAACTAATTTATTCATTTAATATTAACAATAATACGTTAAAAATAACATTAGTAAAGTTAATAGTTATGAGCTAGCACTAAAGTCGAGGTTTTTAACACTATATTCAAACATTAAATTAATCTTTAGCAATTTAAATGTATTTGAGTTATGATTTCTTGATTTTTAAACTGTTATTAAATAACTCTTTTAACTCAATTTAAACTGAGTTCTAATTTGCTTATATAATATGATTATGATTAAAAAGTGATTGAAAAGTAATTAAGCATTGGTTCAGCGTTAAAAGTCAGAGTGTGTTTAAAGTACAACAATTTTATGTTATTACTGTTGAATTGAAGTTTCAAATTAATATTTAAATATAAAAAATAAACATATTTGTAATTAAAAAATAGTTCAAGAGTCGCCTAAAAATGGTTTAGTAGTCAATAAGAAAATATAGAAGTTAAGTAGCAGAATATTTGGCATTTGAATTGATGATATGAAAATTGATTTATACTATTTAAAGAAAAGTCTTCATTACAAATGAGCGAGGGATTCAGATGTAGTTCAGTTATATAAAATAAACAGAGTGTTAGCAACAATTAAAATTGTTTAAACCTATTACAAAATAAACAGGTCCTTAGAGATTTTAATTGACATTAAACTCTTGCAACAGTTGAATGTCAGAGATATAATTATTTGGTTATATTTTCGGAGTCACAGAATTCGACTGCGATAAATTTACTTAATAATTTAAAAAAAATTATTAACTATTTTATAAAATAAAAGATTTTCTTTAAATGTGTTAAATGTGTCAAAATAAACAAAATTTATTAATGATTGTCTTATTTAATAATTAATTTATTAAATTCAATCAAATCATTTAGCAAATAATTTGACATTAAAAAGCATTTATTGCTTGAGCACCAAAAATTGTTTTTAAGACAGTTTTTGTCTTAATTTTAATGCAATAATCTATTTTCTATTCATGTTGATTGTCTTTATGTACTTGTAACATTTTATTTAAAATAAATAAGTAACTACAAATAAAATAAAACTGTTTAAAATGTATTCTATGTATTTTTATAAATTTAATGTTATTTACTTTAGTTATTTAGTTATTTATTTATTTATATTTATATTTTTATTTATATTTTTATTTATTTAGTTATTTATTTCTTTATATCTTTATTTCTTTATTACTTTATTTATTTATTTATTTATTAACTTATCTATTTATTTATTTTTTTATTTATTTATATATTTTTTATTAATTAATTAATTAATTTATTTATTTATTAATTAATTAATTTATTTATTTATATATTTATTTATTTACTTATTTATTAACTTATTAATTTATGTCTTAATTTCTTTATTTAAATATTTAAATATTTATTTATTTATTTATTTATTTATTTATTTATTTATTTATTGATTCATTTATTTTTTTTTTTTATTTATTTTTTTTTTATTTATTTATTTTTTTAGTTATTTATTTATGTTTTAATTTCTTTATTTCTTTATTTAATTAATTCTTTATTTAACTATTTACTTATTTATTTATTTTATTTTGTATTTATTTATATATTTTTTATTTGTTTATTTCCTTATATCTATATTTCTATATTTCTTTATTTATTTATTTTTTATTTATTTACTTATTTATTCACTTATTTATTTATTTAATTATTTATTTATTTATTTATTTATTTATTAATTTATTTATTTATTTATTTTTTTATTTATTTATTTATTTATTTATTTATTTATTTATTTATTCATCTATTTATTTATTTATTTATTTATTTATTTATTTATTTATTTATTTATTTATTTATTTATTTATTGATTTATTTATTTATTTATCTATTTATTTATTTATTTATTTGTTTATTTATTTATTTATTTATTTATTTATTTATTTATTTGTTTATTTATTTATTTATTTATTTATTTATTTATTTATTTATCTATTTATTTATTTATTTATTTATTTATTGATTCATTTATTTTTTTTTTATTTTTTTTTTTTATTTATTTATTTATTTTTTTAGTTATTTATTTATGTTTTAATTTCTTTATTTCTTTATTTAAATTATTCTTTATTTAACTATTTACTTATTTATTTATTTTATTTTGTATTTATTTATATATTTTTTATTTGTTTATTTCCTTATATCTATATTTCTATATTTCTTTATTTATTTATTTTTTATTTATTTACTTATTTATTCACTTATTTATTTATTTAATTATTTATTTATTTATTTATTAATTAATTTATTTATTTATTTATTTATTTTTTTATTTATTTATTTATTTATTTATTTATTTATTTATTTATTTATTTATTTATTTATTTAATTATTTATTTATTTATTTATTTATTCATCTATTTATTTATTTATTTATTTATTTATTTATTTATTTATTTATTTATTTATTTATTTATTTATGTATTTATTTATTTACTTATTTATTTTTTTATTTATTTATTTATTTATTTATTTATTTATTTATTTATTTATTTATTTATTCATCTATTTTTTTATTTATTTATTTACTTATGTACATCCTACCGCTACAAGGTTAACTTATATTTAAAGTACTAGTCACAACAAATTTAATTAAAACCTTTTTAAATTTAATCCAAACTTTCAACAATTTCTTTGACATTTAATATGTATTTTGAACTGTTTTCTTCAATTTATAAATTAACTAAATTTAATTTAATGCATTTTAAACTCTATTAAATTTGACAACAATTATTTTGACATTTGATTGCATTGCTTTATAGTTTGTTACTGATTTTAAGGACATGTTCGCTACAGAAATGTCTCTCTCTCTCTCTTTTCATTTATAGGGTGTATTCAAGTCGTGCAGTTTGTGTGTCTTTTGCATTGCAAGAGCATTTGAGAGCTGAAGTATCTGGGAAAGGGGCAAGTACATTAGTTGCACAGCTGCACAGCGTTCGTTCGTTCGTCGATTGTCGGACTCTACCTGGCCGCAGATACTCGTATCTGGCAGATACTATTGTATCTGTATCTGTGTGTGTGGCTGGTTGGACACACGCTACACTTGTCTGTCTGTATGTGTCTGTCTGTCGATCGCTCCGTCCACCGTCCGACTATCAACATCAACATTTTTATGCGCCTGCCACCAACAACGCTTTGTATTTTGTTTGTGGAGAGAGAGAAAAGTGGGCTGTGTGGCGGCAATTGCGATGCGAACAATTTGGTAATGTCCTTTGAAGTTGCCATCATTAAAAAGACATAAAATGTCAATCAAGATAATTTCGCAGGCCATTTAAACTCTTTTAAAACTAACACACACACACACAAACAGAACAAAAAACTGTCAGCAGATATTCGCGAAAAACTTTTGTGAATTGAGCGATTAAGTTGCACTTTCTTTTTTGCCACTCAAAAAATGCTGGCAATGGCAATGCCAGTTATTCACGGGTACTCATGAGTACTCGTCCGAGTGTTGGCAGCATCGTATTTCACGCCTTCACTTTTTTGATACAATCAAAATCAATTACAACTTAGTTAAAAGACGCATAAAAATTGTTTAGCATCGCTTTTAATTGAAATAAAAATCTTTAAGAAATCAAGGCAGCCAACGAATGACTTAAGCAACGAACTACAGTCTGGCAGATGACTTAAGCAACGAACTGCTAGCGATGGCATTCATGAAGTTTAACTTGCTGCACAGCAGGTCACAATTGTGGCAAGTGCCACGCCCCGCTGTTTGTTGGCGCCTTCAATTAAGTAGCTCTATTTACAGCACCAGCCCCCACCACCAAACCACCGAATTACCTCAGCAGCAGCAGCACTCAAGCCGCTCAATCAACAACGGAAGCCATAAATGGCAGCTTGTTATTAACGCCGTCTAGCAGCAAATTAGCAAGTGTTTTTTCTCTTACTTTTGTTTTTTTATATAGAAATCAAAAACCACCAAAACCACCAGAAGGCAGCGAACCACAGCAACAAAAAACAAAGAAAACAAAGCCAAAACCACCAAAAATGCTTACGATTTATTGCATTTGAATAAGCGAAAACCGTCACTAATGATAGTGCTTAAGTCCAGAGTGAGAGCGAGATCGCAGTAAGATCGCGTGTGAGCGAGATGCAGCAAGAGGAAGAGGGCGGTTGTTTTGGGGAGGGACTATCTCAATATTTGTTTTAGCTGCCAGTCAATGAAACATTCTATAATTTGCATGCACTTCTGTGTTTCTTACACAGCGCGAAAAAAGCGTTACTAGAATTAAGCAAGAATGTCTTTGAGTTAAGTATTTGCGATGCTTTAATTCTTTACTTAATATTAGTACAAATTATTAAGAATGAGTTAACAAACAAATTAACTAAGATCTAAATTCAAGAGATAACAAATCTATAAAAACAATTAAAACTCTAGATTTGCTAGAAACAGTCATAAAATTCTTAATATATTGTCGAAACTGCAGTTTTTGCCTTCGCCTGTTTAGAATTACCAAATTATTCAAGTAACTATAATAAAATGTAAGTGAAAAGTATCTGAAAACAAGTTAGACTTTAGATTTACTAGAATTAGTTTAAGAACTCTATAAGTTTAAAACTCACTTTCAATATACGTACAATTTCAAATCAAAGCAAATACTCGCTGAAACAAATGCGAACAAATTTAATTTAAAATGTGTTTAGTTTAAGTCGAGATATTAAAACTAAAGTCAAGTCTTAAAAAACTTAAGTCTTGTTTATATTTGCTTTTTTAGAATTCTCCATCGGGTCTGGCTTATTCTCTATGTGAAAATATTTTGAATGGGCACTAAGAAATTAAGACGTCTTTTAACAGAAACATTTCTGTAGTCGGTCTCGATTTACTTTTAGTTTTATTGTATTTGTGATACCCATATGCACTCACTTTAAGAACATACAGTCGAACTTCTATATAGAAAATCTCAAAGGGAACAAAAATAAACTTCGTTATATAGAAAATTCGTAATTCTTTCATGTGTTCTGGAAATTAATTTGATAGAAAGAAAACTTCGTTGTACAGAAGTTTGTAATAGAGAAGTTCAACTGTATTATATTTACAAATTAAGATTTCATGATTTTGAGTTAGATCTGCAGTTTCTAGTTCTTAGACCCTTTACTTTAAAAAAGTATAAGGGTCTATTAAGTTAGTCGAAAAAAGAATGTGCGTAACAGGTCGAAGAAAGTCTGGCAGACACCATAAAGTATATATATTCTAGATCAGCATAAACAGCTGAGTCGGTATAGTTCTGTCCGTCTGTCTGTCCGTCCGTCTGTCCGTCTGTCCTGCTGTATGAACACCTAGATCTCAGAGACTATAAGAGCTAGAGTAACCAAATTTGGTGACAATACTCCTGAGGCAATCAAGTTTGCTTAAGCATTTTGTCACGCCCCCTTCCACGACAAAAAATCGGAAAACCCCGAATAACGTGAGTAATTAAAAAGCTACAAATTCCAAATTCGACATATATAAAGTTTAGTTTAATTGCGATGTGTACTGAAAATTGCATTGCAATCGAACAATAAACACCGGAGATTTGTGGCAAATAAGTTTTCGAATATACATAGGTTGGAGGCAGCAACAGGAGGCATTGAAACAATATTATTGTTTGCAGTTCAGTAGAAAACTGGTAATTGCCAATCAATCGACAATGGCTTCGTGGCTAGAATGTCGTACTCTTGCGGTGTGGCCTGGAGTTTAATTAATTTAATAATATTTAATAATTTTAATTCTTAAATTATAATCTAATTTTCTAATTTTATTTTAAAAATGTCTTGTGAATAAATAAAAAATAGTAATATAAATATATAAAATACATAAACAAATCTAAACCGGTCGGAAAGGCTACAGTCGTAATCGACTAGGAGAGACCTTTTACTTATTCTTCTAAATGGAAATAAGAGTGACACTATTAGTACCATCAATGTGCTCTTCTTCTTCCTTTGGCCCGACACTGAGTAATATTGAGTTTTGAATAACTTTCGAGATTATTATACGATCGTGATGAAATTTTCAGGATTCATTAGGACCCCGATGTTTGTCCTGTGAGCCAAAATTACTTTAATATTTTTCGTTTTGTGGGATTTCAAAATTGTTTATTTCGATTTACGGAGTCGGAAGGGGGCGTGTCAACATTTTAAGATAAACTTGATCTGCTTAGCCCATAGACGAACCACCATACCAAATTTGGTGACTCTAGCTCTTATATTCTCTGAGATCTAGGCGCTCATACAGAAGGACGGACAGACAGACAGGCGGACGGACGGACAAACGAACAGGCAGACAGACGAACAAACGGACGGACGGACAGATGGACAGACGGACATGGCTAATGATGCTGATCAAGAATATACATATATACTTTATGGAGTCTGCTAGACTTCTTTATACCTGTTACGCACATTTCTTTTTACAAACTTAATAGACCTTTATACTTTTTTAAAGTAAAGGGTTTAAGAAACGTTTATTCCTTCCTATAGAGATCATTTCGTGTTTATCTGTAGAATTCTCTCTACCCTCTATAAAATATACCATTTTTCTATCGAGAAATCGATGATCATACTTATACTTATGCTTAAATATAACTAATAACAACTTATACTCATCCTTATACTTATATCTATACTTACACTTGTACATACAATTGATACTAATTATAATACTTATTTATATTATATTACTAACCCTTATACTTATGCCAATTCTAGTATTAATACCTATACTCATACTAGCATTAATGCTTCAATTTATACTTATACCAATACTATAAGTAATAGTACTAATACTTATTGATCTAATTGGGTTTCTCTGGGTTTTTCCTCATTTAAATTCATAATTTAGCTTACCCCTCAGACCTTTTACAACTTTCTTACGTGTCTTGCTTTGAGTTATTATTTAAAATAATATTTAAATATATTTAATAATTTTAATTCTTAATTTATAATCTAATTTTCTAATATTATATTCAAAATGTCTTGTAAATAAATAAATAAAAGTAAAATATATAAACAAATCTACAAAACATACAAAAATACTTATATCTCCGAACTTAAGCAATTGTGCTTGAAATTAGTTACAATTTGCTTAAATTTAGTCCTTTCTTAGTGAAACATTAAGCTGTAAAACACAAGATACTTGATTATTTCGCACTGTGTGCTTTGTTTGATCCTCGTTTGAGTTCGCCACGATCCTCACGATCCTCTCAACTTGGCTAACTGGCTGCCTATGTAAATCATGCAGCAACGCTAACCGCAAATTAGCCACACGTACATATATGCGTATATGTTGGCAACTCTGGCCGCTGTCCAATTCCGAGTGCGTTTCTCGTTAACTGCAGCAGCGACTGCAGGACGCGACGCGGCTTCTTAATGTTTTTCAATAAATTTTCAGACACGATTCGCGCGATTCACAAGATTGAAGAGAGGTAAGAGGGCAAAGGGGTCGGTGGGGGGGGGGGGGGGTGCAAGAGAAAAAGGAATCCGGCAGCAGACGCGTTAATAGAGCAAGTGTTGTTTTGCTCACTTTTGGCGTTAAGTGTTTCGCACAGCAGCCAGGTGTGGATTGTGGGCAACAGGGGGAAGATGAGGCAAGAAGGGTTTGTGTAGAGTAGGGGGTAGCGGAGGGAGGGAGGGAGGGGAGACAGTCAGTTCGTAATCAAAAAGTAAATAAATGCCGGCAGTCAGCGCTTCTTGTTGCTTTCGCCTTGTTTGTTTTTTACGTGTGTCTTTTCCATTGCATTTTGCGCGAAAGTCACAAGCTGCCACGCCCACAACAGCACGCCCGCCCAGGCCCTGGCATAAATCATGCAAGTAAATGAGAGTGAGCAAGGGGGGGAGGGAGGTATGTAATTATGTGTGAATTTTGGCACAGCCATCATTTCACACAGCATCGTATCCCTCCCCTTGGCAAGCCCCAGACCCTCCCCCCCCTGCCCCACATGCCCCCCTCTGCCAACAGCCTGCCAATTAACTGCTGGCACTTTAGCTGGCCAAATGGCATGCAAATAACTGCGATGAGGCGGCAAAGGGAAGAATTCCAATTGGAAACGAGTTTTATTTCATCTCAAGTGCGGCAGCTGTGAATTGTGAATCAATATTCATGCATATGAATACGAATATCTGTGAATACAGCATTCACTGCCAAACAACTACTATTTATTCACCATATATACTCAAAAACCATGTTAAATGCGACTATTCATGAATATTCTATGCAAACTTGTAGGGCTTAAAGTCAGCTGCCTAAAAGTATGCAAATGACATATGTTTTTGTATAATGTGGCGCTAGTTATTTCATCTTAAGTGATACGACAGCTGTGAATTGTGAATCAATATTCATGCATATGAATACGAATATCTGTGAATACAGCATTCAGCGCCAAACAACTACTATTTATTCACCATATACTTAAAAACCATGTTAAATGCGAGTTTAATACTACTATTCATGAATATTCCATGCAAACTTGTAGGGTTTAAAGTCAGCTGCCTGAAAGTATGCAAAAGACATAAGTTTTTGTTTAATGTGGCGCTTGTTATTTCATCTTAAGTGCGGCAGCTGTGAATTGTGAATCAATATTCATACATATATACATATATATTCTATGCAAACTGGTAGGGTTTAAAGCCAGCAGCCTGAAAGTATGCAAGAGACATATGTTTCTGTATAATGTAGCGCCAGCTAGCGGCGAGAAGTGGTAGTATGGGTTTTAAGCGTGCTCCTGAAAGTATGCATCAGTATACACTATATGTATCTTGTGCTAACCTGTTTTAGTAGAGGATTTGTGCAAATGTATGTAAACGTCTTGGGAAGGCAACTCCGAACCTAGAAAGTAATATAAACATTTATGTAAGTATTCTGCATATGGAAAACATATTAAATTAATTGACGACAGCTACCAGATATTTTAGCTATTTTATATAAAAGCTGTATTTTGTAGAATATAGCTGTTTAAAGTTAACAATTGAAATTGTTGTTTGACCGTTTACAAAAAAAAAAGTTTAAGGGTTTATTAAGTTTGTCAAAAAAATATGGAAGTCTGGGAAGTCAGCAACAACAGTTGAGTCGATATAGCCATGTCCGTCTGCCCGTTCGTCCGTCTGTCCATCTGTCCGTCCGCCTGTATGGGTGTCTAGATCTCCGAGACTATAAGAGCTAGAGTCACCAAATTTGGTATGGTGGTTTGTCTATGGGCTTAGCAGATCAAGTTTATGTTAAAATTTGACACGCCCCTTTCCGCCTCCGTAAATGGAAAACCCAATTTTTGAAATCCCATAAAACGAATAATATTAAACCTACAGAATTTTTGGCACACAGGACGAGCATCAGGGTCCTAATGTTTCCTGAAAATTTCATCACGATCGGATAATAAAAAACTTTTGAAAAGTTTAGCAGTTAAGAGGTCACTTTTAAGTTCGATAAAATATCATAGATATATAAACATATATATTGTTTAAAAAGCTTTCTCTTATTTTCCTTACTTGACCAAAATGAAAAAATGTATAAAGAACAGATAAAATATAAGTATTAGTTGAAGATCAAATCCAATAAACATGTTAGCTTTTAGCTATAATTTTGCAAGATACAAATTGCAGTTAAAATCTGCAAAAAAATAATAAGAAATACTTACCTATTGCGACTAAGAAATATTTCAAATTTTCTTTAGTTACTAATTATTTAATAAGAACAGATTAAAACTGTCTCTGAAATTTTGTATTTGTTTTTTTTTTTTTTAATATTATTTATCAATAATATTCGAAATTACACGAAATTTCTGTTTGTAATATCGTAGATTTATCTTTATTTTTTTTACTTATTTATTATGATATCCTGTTGATTAGGATAAAGTTATAAATATCATGGTATCTAACACATCGCCGGGTTTATATGTATCCTTAAACATGATAATTAATGTATTGGAAAATTATCTAGTTGGAACTAGGTTTGGGAAATGTCTCCTTTTGAGGCCTTTCTGATAGACCTTTGACCCGGCCAGTCTTTGATCATGCCTGTTGGCGATCTTCGTAGCGGCTTGAGTAGAAGGAGACATGTTCCTCGGTTGACTTTAGGTTCAGGTCCCTGCGCAAGGTAGAATTTCTCACGTACCAGGGGCAATCAGTGATTATCCTCATTGCTCGGTTCTGCAGTCTCTCCACCATTCTTCGATTGGATAAGGAAGCCGTATCCCAGACCTGAATGCCATATCGCCAGATTGGTGTTACTATAGAGTGCGTTTGCATCTCAGGGACAGTTCGCTTTTGCTACACAGCAGCCAGTTCAGATTTCACAATTTGGTTTGACATACATATTGCTACCTTAGCCCTAAGATGTGCCTTCAAGGTGAGCCTCTTGTCCAAAACCAAGCCAAGGTATGTTACCTTGTCTGGTTGCTCAAGTGGGTGGTGGTGGTGGTGGTGATGGGCGGAGGCTGAAGCACATGTTGTAGCTCTTTCTGATGTTGAGCCTTACGTTCCACCTAATTGCCCATTTAGCCAGTGAGTTTACATATGGGCATTACCACCAAAAGGTCCACCGAGACCATAACATTCAAAGTGTTTAAAAACAACTTGTTTCATTACAAAAAAAGGGTGTTTAGTCGATATTTTAATGGGAAAACAATGAAATTTAACTAATGTAACAAAATTTCGTCTCTATTCATAACCCATTTCGAGATATTGGCTTGCAACGTTGAACAAATGAAACTTTTCTCATATGGGCATTTCTAGTGTACATTTTGTTTTGATACAAATTCTCAGAATAAGTTATTATGCATTGTCTTCTGGTACTCCAAATCTTTGGAAAGGTACAAAGAGTCAAAAAATAATGTATAAGAAAGTATGCGATTGCAAGTTACGATAATTTCGGCTTTGCATTATCGCATATTTCGGTGTCACTTTATTTAATTAAAAAAAAAACTAGAAATCATATTTGAGCAAAACTATAATCATTTTAAAGAGACATCAATGCATAACATTTATCAGAAATTTGCGTGAAAGTTTTGCCCAAACTTTCGCTTAAATCTGAGATTAAATTGATCGCCACAAAAACCACTTCTATTTTTGTCCCGTGCGAATGCCTTGATTTTTTGCAAAAATCTACAATACGAATAGTTCCTCAAATCGACCTTAGCACCAATTATAGGGCTAATCAAGAACTACTTTTAATTGGATAAATAATTTTGAAAATCCGTCTTACTTTGATCTTTTTACCACTTACAATGTGTACGATTGTCCCGTGCGACCTCATGGAAATGCCCATATGCTTGGGTGACATCGGCGGCCATTTGTGGTGATTTGTCTGCCACTATCTGCGTAGGAAGCTAATAGCAGGTTTGACTGGGGTTAACATCTGTTAACGCAGCGAAGATGTTGAAAGGAAGGGGGCCCAGGACACTACCTTGCGGCACTCCTGCCAAGGAGTAAATAGTAAATAGTAGAATGTAGAAAAATACAGAGTTACAAACTGCAGGCAATATCTAAAATAAAATACAGTTTCCAATAATTTTCGAAATCGCTGATTTAGCTAAAATTCAAACAACTAAAATTAACAGATATTTTAAAAAGAAACACAATCATATATATTGTTTAAAAAAGATTTAATTTATTTTTCTTACTTGACTAAAATTGGAAAAAAGGAGAAAAATATAAGATATAAATTGCAGATAAAATCTCAAAAAAAAAACAAATACTTTAATATCGCACTAAGCGTGTGTGTGTGAAGTGTGTGTATTTGTGTGTGTGTGTGTGTGGGGGGGTCAGAAAAAGTGCGCTAGTGTGAGAGGTGTGTGGGGTGTGTGGGGTGTGAGAGTCCTTATTACGTCGCCTTGTGATCTCCGATCTCGAACCTAGCCCTGATGATGATGATGCCACCAGCCCGATTGACGGGCATTCACATAGCTCTTGAGGGCCTCCCGCTGGGGGGATGGCTGGTGGGTGGGGAAGAGATGGGGTCCGCTCGTCTCGTAGTTGATGCCGTTGTGCTGATTGAAGACATACGCCTTGGGCACATCGACACTCACACTGGACACACTCTGGCCGGGCGACACACTGACGGGTGCGGCGGGCAGATAGGTGCGCGGGGGGCTGGGGGAGGGCGCCCAGCCGGTGGAAAGTTGCGGCTTCTGTGGACGATACTGTGGTTTGTAGATCGGTGTCGCCGGAGCTGCCGGCTGTTTGGGCAACGAAACCGAGTTCGAAGGACCATAGGCATTATTCCTTAGATCACAAACTGTATTCTCGATGAGAGCGCCAAGTGGTGCTGTATAAATGCGGAAATTGATATCGCTATAGTCGAGATCGGAGAGTAGAAAGACCGGCATACGATCGGATAGAACCCAGACATTCTTGTTCTCATCGATCTTGACGTCGGCTGGGAAAACGAGACCGACATCATCGCGATCGACAATGCCATGGAATTGCGGTGTGTAGGGCATCGACGAGTGCCAACAGCCGATGGCATTCTGATCAATCAGATTGAACAACTCCACGCCATCGTCGCTCATCACACGTGCCGTGGTATGGGCGTTGCCACCCCGTTCATCCAGGGCCACAAACTCATGGTAACTGTCCTCGGTGCGTGTTTCATCTCGCAGAATACGCGTAGACACGGCGAACTGACGATGACTGGCCAGGGGACTGAAGTAGAGGGTGCGATAGCCGTCGGAGCGTGTCGGCGACAAGGCCATGCCAAAGATACCCTCCTCGCCCCACTGGAAGTTCAGGCCCGCAATGTTGTAGTCACCGCGCAGCGGATCCGGGAAGAAATACGAGTGGGCCGAGAAGCGCCAGGATTTGTTGAGTTCCCAGGAGTAAGCAATCAGTCCATAGCCCAACTCATCCGAGAAATACGCATAGGCATCGTCACAGCTCTTGCCAATGTCCACGGCAATGTTGGCAATAAACGTATTGGGATTCGTGTCTTCTGGCTTCAATTCGTAGCGACGGATACGCGTATTTGTCGTCAAGTCAAAGACGTTGACGGCATAGGGACAGGGATTGGTGGTTGTGTTGCCAATGCCCACAGTTCCTGTGTCCAGCACCCAGAGACGTCCGCACTCATCGACCTTGATGCGATACGCTGTCGTCAGGCTGTTGGCGCAGTCTCCGGCCGTATTGCTGCGCCAGTCCGGATACGGTATCAGCTCCGGCGAACCCGTCAGACTGTGCTCCATATTGATGTACGTCAATGTGGCCGGAATGCCTGAAATGCGACAATTGCAAATTACAGTTATGAAAAAACTCGTAAAAACTCGGCAAACGGTCTTCTGAGCATGTATGTCTGTATGTGTGTTGCGCGTGTGGATAGCTAAGTATTTAAGTATTTACAGCGATTCTTTTCTCTCTTCCTCCTTAGTGCTTTGCCTGTGACGAAATATCTAAGACAACAACATAGTAAGGCAAACACAACAACAACAAAAATAAAGACCTTTTTTTGCCGGACTCTTTCTCTCTTGCTTTGCTCTGACTGACTGACTCTCAGTAGCTGAGCGACGAACGGTTCTCTTCGTATCGAGCGGCAGTGTTGCCAACACCTCGCTACACAAACAGAACAAAACGACCAAAAAAAAAACAGGAAAAAAGGCCAACTTCTTTTTTAAACAAGCCGATCAGTCGAGCGGGCGCGACAGTAGGATACCCTGTGCAGGTCTTCAATTTTTTCGATTTTGCTTGCATCGAGAGTAGGTAGCTTGCGATAGTCTGGCAACCCTGGACTGCGGCTGTTGATTGTTTATGTTTAGCGCCACAGCAGACGAAAGGCAAATCAAACATACATGAACAAACTCGTCTTTTCGTTCATTATATCGTCGGCGCGGCGCAGCAACTGCGCTGCTACTGCGCTGCGACGCATCTGCATAAATTTGATTCTTGAATAACTTCTGAGTTCAATATCCGATCGTACTGAAATTTGTAGCACACATTGAGAGTTGGATACTTACCATGTGTGCCAAATCTCAAGTCTCTAGCTATGAAACTGCTCTTGTTATCAGCTTTTCCGAGTTATGGGCGAAGGGGGCGTGGCATCGCCATGAAATTTTCAGGACACATTAAGCCCAAGCTTTTTATCATGTGTGCCAATTCTCAAGTCTCTAGCTTCAACATTGCTTATGTTATGGTGATTTTTCTAATTTTAAAACCAACGGGACTTGATATCGAAAATTGAAAATAAACTTGATCTGCGTATGGTATTCAGGAACCTACATTCCAAATTTGAAGTCTCTAGCTCTTATAGTTGCTGAGATCCACGCGTTCATACAGACGGACAGACGGACAGACGGACAGACGGACGGACAGACAGACGGACAGGTGTCAATCGACTCGGCTATTGATACTGATTAAGAATATATATACTTTATATGGTCGGAGAGGCTTCCTTCTGCCTGTTACATACATTCACACAAATTCATTATAGCCTTTTTTGCCCATTTTTAATGGGCACAGGCTATAAAAAAGACAGAAAACAGGACAAACAAATGTTCTTGTGTTTATTCATAAGTAATTCGTTTATGGCTTCGTCCATGTATAACTAGATAGAGGTATAATTTTGAATGATGGAAAAAAGCCATTCAACGTCTGGATTTATAGAATTTATATGAATTTATAGAAATTTGCACTTGCAGTATTTGCCATATGCTTTATTTCTGTCGCTCTCATCGCGATACATTCCTTTTTTTGTAAGTCTGCTTGATTAAACCAGGGATAGCGAATATTCTGCGTGTGTTACTATTGATAAATTGCACGATTAATCGATACTTCTCGGGATATATGTCATCACGATAACACAATATCGGTGTTGAATTCAATATCACGATGTGAATTCTAATGCAACATTGTTATTTTATATAATTATAATGTTATTTATATAAATACAGGTTTTATCAAGTTTATTTTAAATTTGGATATCAAGTCCTGGTGGTTTTAAAATTAGAAAAATCACAATAATAGCACTGTTAAGGCTAGAGACTTGAGATTTGGCACATCTTATAATAAGCTTGGGCTTAATGTGTCCTGAATATTATATCGCAATGCCACGCCCCCTTCGCCCATAACTCGGAAAAGCTGATAACAAGAGCAGTTTTATAGCTAGAGACTTGAGATTTGGCACACAGAATAAGTATCATACTCTCAATGTGTGCTACAAATTTCAGTACGATCGGATATTGAACTCAGAAGTTATTCAAGAACCAAATTTATGCAGCGCAGCAGATGCGTCGCAGCGCAGTAGCAGCGCAGTAGCAGCGACGTAGCAGCGACGTAGTATCAGCAGAGTCCTTCCTAAGACCGCGCGCACACTTGGAGCTGAAAGCGGAGCTGACAGCTGTGCTTATAAGCAAGCTTATCAGCGCCGAAAAACAAACGCACTGGTTGTATGAAAGCGCGCACAATGCTCAGCTAAGCTTTCAGTGTGCGCGCTTTCATACAAGCAGTGCGTTTGTTTTTCGGTTTGCTTATAAGCTCAGCTGTCAGCTCCGTTTTCAGCTCCCAGTGTGCGTGTGGCCTAAGACTTTCGTCTTGAAGTTGAGAAACATTCTCAGCTACAGGAGAATCAGTTGAACCTGCCGATTCTGTTGTAGAATCTGTCGTTGAGTCTGTTGTTGAGTTAATAGTGATTTCTGAACTCGCAATTGATGACAAATTCAATGGAGTATTACTTGTATTACTTGTCGCTGTGCCACGGCGACGATATAACGAACGAAAAGACACGTGGCGCTAAACATAAACAATCAATAGCCGCAGTCCAGTGTTGCCAGACTATCGCAAGCTACCTACTCTCGATGCAAGCAAAATCGACTTCAAGCGATATATTTGAATCCTATTATTATGAAAATACCTTTCTTTGAAGGCCTGCACAGGGTTTCCTACTGTCGCGCTCGCTCGACTGATCGGCTTGTTATTTTTTATATTTTCTAAGCGTTTTACGCTCCCTGCTAAAAAGACATGCGAAATGTTTAATAGTTAATGAATGTTGCAAGTGCAACATTAACAAGTGCAAGCAATTTCCGTTGTCATTAGCCAGCAACGACAACATCATCATCATCATCATCATCATCATCGTCATCATCTTCATCATCATCATCATCGTCATCAACATCATCATCGTCATCATCATTATCATCATCATCATTATCATCATCATCATCAACAACATCGTCATCATCATCATCAACTAGTCATGAATAGCTTTGGCAGCTTTGTTTCCGCTCCAGTTGACGCGTCGTTGACGTTGCGGGCGGGCGTGCGATTTTGTTGCACTTGTCTTGGCCAATTCGGTAAGTGGCCTACCCCCCTCCCCCTTGCCCCATCCACTAAGTCAACATACCAACCGGTGGTAAACCAACAGTTACTGCCATTATTGCACATTAGAGCCATAACTCTGACAAATTTTATTGTTCTTGCTCAAAACGTTGAGTGCATATCGGTTTTATTTCATTATAGTATAATTTGCCAAGCTTAAATTACTTAACGGCTTGTCATTCAACTTCCCACTCGTGGAAGATAATTTTAAATAATTTACATATAATTTATATAATATTAATTAATATAATACAGCGTGGGGCAAAAGTAGTCACCCTATAGATTTTGCACATGTTGCGTCGAAAAAAATGCAAACAATTATTCTTGTGTAGTAAATCGATTCAAGGCTTGTTGATTTAGTATTCTGCATTCGTTAACAATTTACAAATGTCAAAATTGAATTTACACTTGATCCTTTGCGAAAGTTACAGCGTTTTCCAATAGCGTGATTACTTTTGCCCCACGCTATATTATATTAATTTATATAATATAAATTAAATGTAAATTATTTAAAATTATCCCCCATCCCCATTTCGTATTTCAGCGTATATCATTAGAAATGTGTAGAAACTTAAGAAAAAGTTTTAGTCCCCACTTTCTTAGTTGTTTTCCACATTGAAGGCATTATTTTCAAAAAATGCATTGCTTTATTTGTAGTTTTAAGTTATGTCAACTTAGATTTTAGCTTCGAAATTTGAGTTTGAATTAATAATCAGCTTAAGTTTTTCTAGAGGAGTTGGAAGATAATACCATACGTTACGAAGGGCTAATATTCAAAGTTTTCCATTTGTTATACACCTGGTTGTTATTATTAAAAAAAATAATAAACATTTTGTGACCCATTAGTTTATAAAAGTTTAAGGGTCTATTAAGTTTGTCAAAAAAGGTGCTTAACAGGTCGAAGGAAGTCTGGCAGACCCCATAAAGTATATATATTCTTGATCAGCATTAACAGCCGAATCGATATAGCCATGTCTGTCTGTCCGTCCATCCGTCTGTCCGTCTGTTCTGCTGTATGAGCACCCATATCTCAAATACTATAAGTGCTAGAGTAACCAAATTTGGTGACAATATTCCTGAGGCTTCCACAATGGTCAAGTTTGTTTAAGAATTTGGCCACACCCCCTTTCGCTCCCAAAAATAGTAAAAATCCGAAAACCACGAGTAATTTAAAAGATACAACTTCTAAATTCGGCATACATAAAGTTTAGTTTAATTGCGATGTGTACGGAAAATTTCATTGCAATCGGACAATAAACACCGGAGATTTGAAGCAAATAAATTTTCGAATATACAAAGGTTGGAGACAGCAACAACTTGAGGCAAGGAAACTGTTAATTTGCCAGATAATCGACTATTGGCTGCATTGGCGCAATGGTTAGAGTGTTGAACTCTTGCGGTATGGTTCTAGAGTTCGAATCCTACCAGAGGCACACTATTTTTTAGGTTTTTCTTATTTTTAAAATGTATTTATTATTTATAAACTTTTTTAGGTTTAAGCATAGTATCCAGTAGCTCGAAAAAGTTTGAGCGCTCAAAATGCTCGATTTTCTTAATGCCTGCCAGGCGGCCATGACTTGAAAACTATTTTCACTAGTCAAAAGATGAAAAAGTTTCATATTCCAACGTGTCAGAATAAAACACCAGCTGTTATTATTTCGTTCTTGAAGAATAAGTAAAGGGTCTCTCAAAGTCGACTTCGACTGTAGCCTTTTCGACTGGTTTGTTGAACAATTTTTACTTCAAATAAAACTTGAAATCTGAGCTTTAAATCATTTTAACATAATACGGCTTGAAGAATTTATCGCCTTAATGTTGCATTCTTTACAAATAAATTATAATTCAGCTTAAGTCTTTGAAAATGAGTTGCAAGTTGCTTGTATGAAAGTTGATTAACACAGTTCTGCAATTCTAGTCGACTTTACAGTACAGTTTTCTGCAATTACAACTCGAAATTAGCTTAGATTCAGGAAGCAATTGGTCATAATTTGACTACAACATACTTTCAGCTTTGGAATGCATTATTAATTAATTATTTTTGGTATAGAAAATGCAGTTAGTATTAATGGAAAACCATTTGTTTCACATAAGGAATGAGTTTATTAAAATCTACTTAGTTTAGTATTAATTTATCAGAATGCATTTAAAACTATACAAATGTTCAATAGTTTTCCCATCATTTTTTCATCTTAAGCAATTTTAAATTTCGAGCAACTCCAACTTGAATTCAAGATCTATAAATCACATCCATTAGCTTAACCAACTGACGTTTAACTTGCCAGACAGTTTCAATCAAGATTTCACCACACTAAGTGGCATACTCATAGCTGGCTTGTCAAGCTGTCAACTGGGCCTATAGCTCAATCTGATGGCTAAGTGGAAGATCAGTTGTCCAGCTGTCAGAGTAAACAATATCCTAACTATGTACAACATTCTATATCCTGACTGCTGTCAATTGTGTGAGCATAGTTTTAATGACTATAAGACTGAAAGTGTGGCAACTTTAAAGTGTCCAGTTTACATTTTAGGCTTGATGGACTATTGAAATTTCCTGTTGACTTAACATATGTCAAATGGATGTCAATCGAATGTAGTATGTGGTTGTGTGTTCCGACATGAACCTGTTCGTCACATTTGAAAAGAAATCATTAACAAATGCTTGACGCATTTGCAAATTGCAAACGAGCAATGAATTTTCCATAAATATAGCCTGGCTAAAAGTGAATGAGCAGCCAGTTGGACATTTTGGCCATTTTGGCCATTTAAATAGCTACCAGTTTGTCAAATCACATAAAACACATAAAAGCTAAAGGAGCTCAATGAACAGCTCCAATTATATAAATATCAATTTGTAATTCAATGGATTTACTCTTTCAATTGCAATTGCAAATTACAAATGACAGACAATTTGTGTGTCGACTCTGATTCCGATTCTGTATGTATTGGTGTTGGGATCTTAAGTAATGTGGGAATTTGAACATTATTCAAAACTGTCTGAAAATAATAATATTGTTGTATTTTGAATGAAGTGGTTTACATTGATTGATATTTGTAGCAGTAGTACTTGACAGCCTCAATAACTGTCAACTGGTCTGCAGCTGTTGTTATTTTATTATTATTACTATTTCATATTCGTTATGAGAATTATGAGATTTACTTTTGATTAGCTAATTGATTTGTGTTTTTTACGGCCTTTGACTTTCGCTCTTTTCGCCTTCTTTTCGCCTTCTTTTGCCGCAGCACAAAATCCATTGAAGCGTGTGGCTTTGCCCTCAACTCATTACTTGGCCGACCTTCTGGGCCTACATACACAGCAGACATTGGCATTCCAATTCCACGACCATTGTTGCCATTCTTAAGATAAATGTGGAAAAAAAATAAATAAAAAGAGCCCAAGGCTGTGAGTCGGACAGCTAGAAAGTTACTCAGGAATTAGCTCGGAGTTACCCAAAATACTTTGTCAATTGATTTTGTAAATTATGTCAGGCGTAACTTGACTTCACAATTAATTTTTTATGTAATGCGCTTTGTGAACATTGTAAGACAAAATGTTTAAATTGTTTTTTGGGTTTTTGAGATACTCTTAAAATTGGTAAATCATTTCTCTATTAGCTTTTTATCTCAACGAATTCTTTTGACAATACAATGAAGTTTTAAGTTTTTTATTTGAGTCGATTTGTAATACTCTGTTTAAGCTACCAAAAGATGGATTTTATTTATTTAATCAGAGCAAATTCTCGCTTATCAGTATATATATATATATATTAATTCTTGTTTAAATTCATTTTTACATCATTTTAAATTACATTCCATGAAATTACATTCAGAAAGAAAATAGATAGAAGACCCAAATATAATTATTAACGCTATTTTCTATATTCTAATTTGCGCTAATGAATTAATTAATATATTTTTGAATTACTTAAAATTTGTATTTGCTTGTTTAGTTTATTATACACTGTAGGGGATTATTAAGTTTATTTAAAGTATGTAACAGGTCTAAGGAAGTCTCGCAGACCCCATAAAGTAAATATAATCTTGATATGCATTAACAGCCGAGTCAATAAAGCCAAGTGCGTCTGTCCGTCCGACTGTCTGTCTCTCCGTTCCTCCGTCCGCCTGTCCGTCTGTCCGTCCGTCTGTCCGTCCGTCTGTCCATCTGTCCGTTCATCTGTATAAGCGCCTAGATCTCAGAGACTATAAGAGCTAGAGAAACCAAACTTGGTATGTTGATTCGTCTATGTTTTAAGCAGCACCAGTTTGTGTTAAAATTTCGCCACGCCTCCTTTCGCCCCCGTAAGTCGAAAACAAACTTATTGAAAGCCCATAAAACGAGAAATATTAAGACTAGAGTTCTGAATTTTATAAGGTTCCAATGTATGTTGGAAATTTCATTGCAATCGGATAATAAACTCGGAAGTTATTCAAAGCACAATATTAGGCAGTATCGGGCCAAGGGAAGAAGAAGAGAACAGTGAGGTTATAACATCCTATAGGGTATTTGCCCATTTGTCCATTTTGGGGAATTGATTAAAGCCTCAACAATTAAACAAGATATTCTGATTAAGTTTCTTGCAATTGTTACAGCTCAATTAATATCGTAGGTCCAAAATAAATTGGGTTTCCCTTGGTGCCGATTATATTTTATTAATTTATTTAGGTTTATATATAAGTATCTAAGTTTGTTACTATTTTTTCCTCATTAAAAAATAAGTAAAGTAATAAGTAATAGCCTTTCCGACTGGTTATTATTATTATTATTTATATATTTATTAATTTGATTTCATAATAAATATTTAGGTAATTCACACTTCTACTATATGCAAATTAGTTATTCAATTTATGTTTTAGTTTTCTTTGAAATATTTAATGTAAATTTAATTAAATATTCTGTGTATCGTTTGACTTTAAACGTTTCACTTTAAATATTTCTGTGGAAATGATTTGATAGTTTTTCTTTTCAACTATATTTGAAATTAAGTTGATGTATACTGCAAGGCTTCTAATAAATACTTTATGCAATAGAAAGATACTTCCTTTTATTGTAGAACGCATTATAAATATAATATGGAAAGATGCTAAGAATCTCTTGAGATAAAATGGTTTTTGTTTCACAAAATAAACTATGTCTAAGTTTATCATAAAAACCTACTAATAGAACTTTTGGAATCTATTAGAGATACTATAAAAGAGATGAAATAAGTTAAACTGAAAACTAATAGGTACTTAAAACTTTAGCTGATGATTATTGTAACATTTGAATAATAATATAAATTCGGTAGTTGTAAGATTTAAATTAAACAAGTGTATAATATGATTGATTAACTCTTTAATAAAGTAGTTCTTAATATTCATTTATTGATATCAATATTAGATTCAATGGACAGTTGCTTTATTTTGTTCAGAAACCAATTGGCATTTCGTGCAGAACATTAAAAGTTTGCGCCGTTGAATACATTCATTCAAATTATTCACACACACAATTCACACTCGTTGCACTCGAAATGCAACTCTCACTTTGAAACAACTCAAACGGCTAATTGTTAAGTATATGTATACACTTAAGTGCATATATATATATATTTATATTTAATTTGCTTTTATTTTTTATTGCCGTATTTTTCATTTGTAACGGCAAAGCTATAGTCAAGGTTTTGAAGAAGCCTTCACAATAAATTGGCACTTGGCACTTATTTATTATTATTTATTGGTTTATTTGTTTACGTTTTCAGTTTGATTTAAATGTGAACAAAAAACAGTTGAATGCAATTAAAGAAATATAAAAATATTGATACTTAAAAGAAGGAGAGTTGTGTATTGATAAAAATAACAAGAATACAAATTGTGGAATGATATTAATTCTATAAAATATTAAATAACATGCCAAAGGGAAAACAATAGCAAATAATAAGATTTATTTTCAAATATTTCAATTTAAATAACATAATAAATATATAAATATTTATATTATATTATTTATTTATTTAGAAATACTGATCATTTCTTTTTTACATAGAAAAATGTGTGGAAAAAATTTAAATAAAGCCTACCAACTTTTAATTATTTACAAACTTACGAATATTTGCCTATAAAAAGTCGATAGAATAAAGTCAGAAGCCATTAATGATTAATAAATTATTAAATTTCTTTATAAACTGTTTCTTTTGATATTTATAAAACTCTTGTACCTTTAGCACTTGGAAAATTCAAATTAAATTACATAAATAAATGAATGAGAATGTTAGCAATACAAAATTATATTTCTATTAAATTCAAACCATTAAATTCATCTGGAAATGGTGAATAAAATGCTGAAAAGTATTTAATTTTTAGCTAAATTATTGGCTTTGATTTTGTATAAGCTCTAGAAGCATTGGAGAATTAGAAAAGCTTAAGAAAATAAGCTGTAAGGCTATAGAATAATTTTAAAAAATTTGCAAAAATATTTAAATTTAATTAAATTATCAGAAAAACTCCTAAAGGTAAAGATATGCATAATAAAGGTTCAAAAACGTATTCTTTGATTTTGTATAAGCTCTAGAAGCATTCGAAAATTTGAAAAGCTTACAAAAATAAGCTGTATAGATAAATAGAATAATTTTAAAAAATTTACAAAAATATCTAAATTTAAGAGAAACATTTAGAAATGTACATCAAATTATCAGAAAAATGTCTAATACTAAATATATGTATAATTAAGGTTTAAACACGATAGCTTTAATTATGTATAATTTTTAGAAGATTTAGAAAATAAAGAAAGCCTAAGAAAATAAGCTGTAAAGCTATAGAATATTTTTAAAAAATTTACAAAAATATCTAAAATTTA
Source organism: Drosophila histrio (assembly GCA_958299025.2). NCBI lineage: Eukaryota > Metazoa > Arthropoda > Insecta > Diptera > Drosophilidae > Drosophila > Drosophila histrio. The sequence goes on along the minus strand of OY282582.1, from coordinate 55,791,185 downwards.
AGAGAAGACACTTAGAAATGTACAGCAAATCAGCAAAAAAATGCCCAAAAAATAATGATAAGTTTCTTTGAATCATTATAAGCTCTAGAAGCGATCACTATTAGGCAATTTAAATAAACTGCACAATGAGCATTCTTGAGCATAGAATTAGCCAAGACACAAGTCCGACACTTTCAGATTAAGAGATCAAACAAGTTTCCTTAAAGATTCGCGCTTTGCACATGTTCAAAACTGTGAAGTGTCAATCACAACACGTCACATCACAACACAACACATCGCAGTCAATTGATTTGTATTTTGTTGTGTTTAACACGAAATGTGCAATTGATTTCCATTTGGCACAATTTGCTAATGATGACCAAAGCTGGAGCTGAGTCGAGCTGCACCAACTTTGTTGCAGTTACTCTGTTACTCTGTCACTTACCATCTCGCCAGCGTGGAATTGTGACGAACAGACGATTGCCAAAGTGTTCGATGCCAACGGGTAGGGCATTCTGTGGTATATAATCGCCCGAGGCGATTGCCTGATCCTTCAGACGATCGTTGGGGAAGGCAAAGTCCAGTTGATTCCAGCTGTAACGTTCCTGCAACTTGTAGGCGGCCTGCGAGCAGCTAGCTAGCAGCAGGAGTGCCAACAGGATGGCGTACATGTCGTATGCGCAATTATTAAACGTTGCAGGGCAAAAATATGCTTGATGCCTTTGCGGCCACACACACGCACACAGTAAGTATAATAGTAAAAAAAATAAAGATATATATGAATGTCTTGTCCTTTTTTTGTTATTTTAGTTGTTTATTTTTTTTGGAGGGCTCCTTTTCTTAGTCGTTTTGTTTGGGGAAACTCAGCTCGAGCGGCTGCCGCGTTTATGACTGTTGGCCATAATTTAGCGACCACGTTTTATATAAACTTAATTCCGCAGTCGACGTCAGCGGTGGCAACTAACGAAGGCGCAAGCGTCACGCTGCCTCCTCTTCGGCTAGGCATCGTTGTTTGTTCGTTTTGAGTTCGTTTGGGGTTCGTTTGGGGTTCGTTTGAAGTTCGTTTGGGGTTTCGGCTTTGGCTGTGAGCTTTGTCTTTGTTTTTCACGCATGTTTAGATCTCCCCCCCGCCCCACTCCTTTTGCTCTGCCTGCAATTGCAGTTCCGTTTAATGAATTCGCCTTTAAATCAATCAACAACAAAACATGGCAAAAAAATAAAACAAAAAAAAAGCCACCCGTGACCTAACTGACCACGGCCCCTCACCGACGCCTTTCGCTGCGTTTTTAATTGGCCTCAAAAGCAATTGGTTTTGTTTTGTTTTTTTCTTTTTTGATGATTCATTGCCGAGGGTCAAATAGCGCGTAGTTTCCGCCTAAGGTTAAAAACAAAAAATACTCTATCAATCGTTGACTATCATTGAATTCTCATACGATTTGCCAGAATATTTCTTGCAGCATGCCGCATGCAACATTCCTGCATATCGGGTTTCATCATTTCTGCTTAACTTCAGTATTTATGCACCTCATTTGCGTTTTTGCATAAACGAGTTTCGCAATTTGCACAACTCATTTGACGCATTTTGTTAAGGCGTTTTCAACTGGTTTCCAGCGAGGGAACTTCTATTCCAAAGTTTCTGAACTATGTACTTCTATAGGGTGTTCAAAAACGTGCACTTTGATTATTTATAAACTCTGGAAACGTTAGAAAATTGGAAAAGCTTTAGAAATCATCAATAAGGCTACTGAGTGATTTTAGAAATTTGCAAATATATTTAAATTTAAGAGAAAACATTTGGAAATCTTCAGAATAATTAGTAAAAATGTTTTTCTAGAGTTTTTTTGCACTTCTATAAGCTTTATAAAGGTAGTTTCTGTATATTCATAAGCTCTAGAAGCATTAGAAAATTAGAAAAGCTTTAGAAAGCATCAGTAAAAAAACTTAGTTTAAGAGAAAACATTAGGAAATCTCCAGAATAATTAGTAAAAATGTTTTTCTACAGTTTTTTGTTCTTCTATAAGCTTCAAAACGTGGGCTTTGATTATTTATAAACTCTAGAAACATTAGATAATTAGAAAAACTTTTAAAAGCATCTGTAAGGCTACCGAGTGATTTAAGAAATATTAATAAAAATCTAAATTTAAGAGAAAGCATTTAAAAATGTACATGAAATTATCAGGAAAATTCAATATAGTCAAAGTATATTTCTAGACTTTTTTTGCACTTCTATTAGCTTCAAAAAGATAGACTTTGATTATTTATAAGTTCTAGAAGAATTAGAAAATAAAAAAGGTTTATTTTCAGAATTTTGCAAATATATCTATATTTAAATTAATACATTTAAAAATGTACAGCAAATCATCAGCAAAATTGCCAATGGTAAAAATATGTTTCTAGAGTTTTTTTATCCTTCTATAAGCTTAAAAATGATATATTTTTATTATGTATAAGCTCTGGAAGAATTAGAAAATGGGTAAGGCTTTCGAAAGCATTTGTTAGGAAACGATTTAAGAAATTTGCAAAAAAGTGTCTAAATTAATCAGAATACATTTAAAAATGTACAGCAAAATATAAGAAAAACTCTCAATAATCAAGATATGTTTCAAGAGTTCTTATAAACTATAAAAGTCCAACAAATACTACTTGGAAATCTATACGAAAATATTAATAAAATTCCAAATATTTAAGCTAAGTTTCTAGAGTTTTGATAACTATCACAGCTTAACAGAAAACATATTGAAATTTAAAAGTAATCATTGAAATAAGTATTTGCGAACATTTACAATATGTTACTACAGTTTTGATAAATTATAGGAGTTCAACATAATTTAATTAAAATTATATAAGAAGTCATTAAGAAAAGTTCTGAAAATATTGTTAAGATATGTTTCTAGAGACTTAAAAAAAATTAAGTTCTACAGAAAATAATTAAAAATTTAAAAGAAATCATTAAAGATATGTATCTGAAGTTTGAAATCATATCATAGTTCAAATAGACAACATTTTAATAAAAGAAGTATATGAAGAAATCCTTACAGAATATTAAAGATAAGTTGAGAGAGTTATGAGAAAAACCAAAGCTTAGCAAAAAATCTTTAGAAATTTGTGAGAAATTATTAGAAAGCTTGAAAATATTAAAAATATTCATTAAAAAAATTCCGAAAACTTAAGATAAGTTTCTAGAGATATCAAAATTATATTAAAGTTTAGCAGAAAACGTTATGAAATTAATAAGAAATCATTAGAAAGCTTTAAAATAAAATAGATAATTTTATAGAGTTATAAAATATATCAATGCTCAGCAGAAAATGTTAATAAATGTATACGAAATTATTAGAAAGTTTAAAAATATTTAAGATATGCTTCTAGAGTTTTAAAAAAAATTATAGTTTTACAGACAATATTTGAAATAAGTAGAAGAAGTTGAAGAAATACTTAGAAAATATCAAAGATAAGTGTATAGGGTTATAAAATATATCAATATATATATAAGAAATTAATAGAAGGCTTGTAAATCTTTAAAATATGCCTCTGGAGTTTTAAGAAAAATATTAGAGCTCAGCAGAAAATATTTTGAAATTAATTAGACATCATTTGAATGTTTAAAATATTATAGATAATTTTTTTGGAGCTACAAAAAATATTAAGACTCAGCAGACAACGTTAAGAAATGTATAAGAAATTATTAGAAGGCTTGAAAATATTTAAGATTTGCCTCTGAGTTTTAAATAATATTAATTTTTTACAGACAATATTTGAAAGAAGTAGAAGAAGTAGAAGAAATACTTAGAAAATATTAAAGATAAGTTTATAGAGTTATATAATATATCAAAGCTCAGCAGAAAATATTAATAAATGTATATAAAATTATTAGAAAGCTTGAAAATACTAAAGATATGTCTGTAGAGTTTTAAAAAAAATATCAAAGGTCACTAGAAAATATTTTGAAATTAATAAGACATCATTTGAAAGCTTAAGAATATTATAGATAATTTTTTAGAGCTACAAAAAATATTAAGACTCAGCAGACAACATTAAGAAATGTAAAAGAAATTATTAGAAAGTTTGACAATTTTTAAGATATGCCTCTAGAGTCTTAAAAATAATTCAAAGCTCAGCAGAAACCTTTAGAAATGTATAAGAAATTATTAGAAGGCTTGAAAATATTTAAGATATGGTTCTAGAGTTTTAAAAAAATATTGGAGCTCAGCAGAAAACGTTATGAAATTAAAAAAATATTGAAGCTCAGCAGAAAACGTTATGAAATTAAAAAAAAATAATTTGAAAGCTTCAAAATACTATAGATAATTTTATAGAGTTATAAAATATAGCAATGCTCAGCAGAAAATATTAATAAGTGTATAAAAATATTTTAGAAGACTTAAAAATACTTAAGACATGCCTCTAGAGTTTTAAAAAAATATCAAAGCTCAGCAGAAAACCTTAAGAAATCTTTAGAAAGTTTTAAAATATTAAAAATAAACCTCTAGAGTTTCTAAAAAAAATTAAAGCTCAGCTAAAGGTATTTTTAAATTAATAAGAAATTCATATACACTGTAGCGAATTTCCAAAATAACACAAATGATTTCCATTTAAAAATTGTATATTTTTGTTATTGTTTTAGACTTTTTGTTTGTTAAATAACGAGTATTTTAGCGGACTTCAGGTCAATTTATTGTAATATAAATAAATAAAATAATATCGAATATAAATATATGTTTAGAAAACATATCAAAAACCATAAAGTATTTTATAAGTAATTGTTAGAAAATATCCCACTTTAAGGAATTTGTTTAATTCAAGTAAAAAGGGTTAATCATTGAATGAAAATACTTAAAAATAACACCAACATATTAAAATACTTTTAAAATTCCGCAGATAGAGCATGCTGTTGTCGGTATTAAGCAATTGCTGTATTTGTATCTGGTTCATTTGCTTCTGCGATTTCTGCGATTGGCAAATAAATAATTTGTAATTGCTTTTTTGGGCAAATGTTTTTTGATTGTTTGACGCGTGAACCGGAGCTGTGGTCGCCATGGGGCTTTGGGGTTGTCTATCAATAGAGCAGGTGGTGTGTTTGGCTTAAAAGATAATAAATGATTTGAAGATAGATAGTCAACATTTATCTCGCAGGATGTCGAAAGTTGTTGTTGTTGAAGATAATGTCAAGATCGATTCGATGATATCCATTGAAGCGCAATTCCGTTCGTTATGCGGGTGAAATGAAGTTGAAGTTATTTTTGAAGAGAACGCATCGCTGGACAATCTATTTAAGCCTTGGAATTGGCCACAATGACAACAACATGGTGTTGTTGTTGTGATCTGCGTAAACATTAAGCAAAGTGATTAAAATGCCGACAATTCGCATGCGAACACGAAGCATGTGGCATGTAGCATGTAGCATGTGGCAGCATTAACCGACAACACACACTTGGCACTCGCACTCGGCTAACGAATGTGTTTGCCATTTTTCTTATGCAAATCACCTCATAAATTACAGCCAATTACTGCCACAAAGATCTGAAGTATTTGCCAAGAGCCGAAATCATAAAAGTATACGATGTTATGAGCATCCATTGAAAGCTGCAGATTTAACCTAAATTGATTTATTATTTGATTGGACTTCGGCAACAACTCAACTTGTATTTCACCTCATCTCACGCATTGCCTGTAAATTCGAACCCGAAATGACTTTCACTCCATTTAATTGTATTATGTTTCACCTTTATAAAAGTGTGTAATAGATTTGAACACGGCAGGTATAAGGAAGTAGACAAGTTTCAGAGTAATATACATTCAAGACTATAATATAAGATTATAATAGTAGATTCAAGAGTATCTTGTAGTCTTACAATCTCAATATGAACATTTTACATACCATTTTTCATGTCATATTTAATTCTACCAGCTTTTAACTCTATATACTTACAAACATATTCGAATTTGGCCATCAGAAGTCGTTAGAATAAAATCACAAAAGAACAATGATTAGTTGAGTTAGATATAAACTATATATTTATACGAAAGGCACTTTATAAAAGGATAATACATTAAAGAGTAACTTCTAGTAGTGAAATCTATATTAGACTATTTTTAGACTCTTTACTTTAAACAGGTACAAGGGTCTATTAAGTTTGTCAAAAAAAGAAATGTGCGTAACAGGTCGAAGGAAGTCTGGCAGACCCTATAAAGTATATATATTCTTAATCAGCATCAACAGCCGAATCGATATAGCTATGTTCGTCCGTCCGCCTGCCCGTCTGTCCGTCTGTCCTGCTCTATGAGCGCCTAGATCTCAGAGACTATAAGAGCTAGAGTCACCAACTTTCGTGACAATATTCCTAAGGCCTTTCAAAAGGTCAAGTTTGTTTTAGAATTTTGCCACGCCCCTTTCAGCTAACAAAAATCGAAAAATCCCGATTAACACGAGTAATTTAAAAGATTGAAGATTGATTCGACATACATAAAATTCACTTTAATTGCGATGTGTACTGAAAATTTCATTGCAATCGCACAAGTAACACTGGAGATATGAAGCAAATAATCTTTAGAATGTACAAAGGTTGGCGGTAGCAGCAACTTGAGGCAAGGAAACTGTTAATTTGCCAGATAATCGACTATGGCCGCATTGGTGCAATGGTTGGAGAGTCGAACTCTTGCGGTGTGGTTCTGGAGCTCAAAACCTACCAGAGGCACACTCTTCATACCCTGTGCCCATTGAAAATGGGCAAAAGCGGTAAGGAAGCATCTCCGACCCTATAAAGTACATATATTCTGAATTACTATCAATAGCCGAGTCGATTGACACCTGTCCGTCTGTCTGTCCGTCTGTCCGTCCGTCTGTATGAACGCGTGGATCTCAGCAACTATAAGAGCTAGAGACTTCAAATTTGGAATGTAGGTTCCTGAATACCATACGCAGATCAAGTTAGTTTTCAATTTTCGACGGACGGACGGACAGACGGACGGACGGTTATCGACTCGGCTATTGATACTGATCAAGAATATATATACTTTATGGGGTTGGAGATGCCTCCTTCTGCCTGTTACATACATTCACACAAATTCATTATACCCTTTTTCCCCTTTTTTTAATGGGCACAGGGTATAAAAATAGTTCACATCTCAAAATATAACACAAAAAAATAATGGACTACTTTTTCCCCAAACTAATATTAGGTGTATAACATTAACAATAAGTTTTATTTTTCAATGTCCACTAAAAGCAGAAAACAATAAAACGATTTTACATATTAATTAAAATTATAATTTTATACCAAAAATCAAGAAAAGTTTACTAATTAAAATATATATAATTAATACAAAACTTTAATTTTAAACTTGTAAGATAAAAAGCTATTAATATTTTATTTAAATTATTTATTAATATTTAAAAATATTTTTTTTCTCTTATGTGAAAATATTTATCAGATAAAGATTTCACTAAATATTTCTTCACGCATTCCTTCCACAATTTTCCGCAATTAATGCAACATTCTTGGAATTTGTTTTAAGGCTTTTCGAATGACAGAACTCAAACTCAATTTTCCTCATTTGGGGAGAATTGCATAATAGAATGCTACTTTTTTTTTTGTTAGAGTGTACTTTGGTTTTTCAGCCTGTCGGGCTGACTCACAAAGAGATCTCTGTACTTATATGTGGAGAAGTTAAATTAATCCCTCTACACTGAGTAGCTGGTGATTCTGGCTATTTTCTCAGATCATGAACAGTTTAATTTGGACATCAAACATTCCGCCTGCCAGACTAATCCAATGGAATCTCTGTCTGTCTGAGGAGTTGGCTTTAAATTTATGATTGAAATGTGACATTACCTTATTTAAGACGAAATGTTAGAACATGCTACGCATTTTCAATGTGCATTTAATTAATTAATTTTTATTTTTACAATTAAATTGCAACATTTGTTTTAGTTTTTTTTTTTTCTACTTTTCTCGATCAACTCAACCAACGCACAACACACATAATTAATTACCTGTGTATTGACAGCTGGTCAGTAGCTACAACAACAACCGCAACAAGCATGCGGCATGGAATCAACGGTGCAACATTGTTGAATAAGTTGCCACCGAGCATAATAAAGAGCAGCAACGGATGATGGTGGTGGGTCAGTTGTGGTTGTGGCTAACGAGTGTGGTTTGGCAAGTGTATAAGTAGAAAATAGTGGAGAGGGGGGGAGGAGAAGGTAAAGGGAAGACGCTGAGACGGGGAGACTGGAAGAGAGGGATACAGTCAGCGATTTGCCGCCAGACGATCCTCAAGTGAGATACTATTCGAATGCATGTATCATTTTAGTGCATTTATATACATAGTTTATGGTTTGTGCTTCAACGCCTGTCCACACACACAACATGCTGCCCCTCCCCCCTCCCCCCTGCTGCTCCTTCTCCGCTTACTCCACTTCCGCCCCTCGCTGTTACGCATCGTCTAACGATGCATCTAGTAGTTCGCATTACACAAAATCACATTCGACAAAAAACAATTTTCCCAATAATTGAAACAAGTTTTGTCATTTCGTTTTGTTTAAAGCTTTAAATGCAAAAACAACTTCATCAATTGGCCAAAAGTGATTGGCTTAAAGTGTTCAGTTTTAAACAGATCCTCTAGACCTCCAGTCTTCGGATCTTCCACTTTATTTGCATATCTCAAAAGAGTAAACCAGGAAAGAAAGTGCTTTCTCTCTGGCATAGCAAAGATCAAATGCTCTCGGAAATAGTTTAAGCAGTTCAAGAAAATAACAGATTTTATAATAACAATATAATCTAAGTTATTGCTTAGCTTCATTTTCTATCTAATTAAAGTATTTCTTTTTAGTTTTTTTCATGTTTTAGCTTTTAGTAATTGCTTAATTATTTATTAACTTTTATATAATTTTAATTAGAATGAATAAATTTATATATCTCTTTTTCAATGATCTAAACTATTTGTTCCGGTGGTGTGCTATCTTTATGATAATATAGTTATACTTTGATATAGTTAGACTTTCATTAATTTTAAATAAGAGTCGGGGCGGGAGCGATAGGTAGGGAACGATATGCTACAGTCGAAGTCGACTAAGACACACCCTTTTTTTAATCTTCAATAAGAAACTAATAACTAGTATAAACCTAAAAAAATTTATAAAGAATCAATAAATTTTAAAAACAATAATAACCTAAAAAGTGTGCCTCTAGTAGGTTTCGAACTCCAGAACCACACCGCAAGAGTTCGACACTCTGACCATTGCGCCAATGCAACTAATAGTCGATTATCTGGCAAATTAACAATTTCCTTGCCTCAAGTTGCTGCTACCTCCAACCTTTGTATATTCAAAAACTTATTTGCTTCAAATCTCCGGTGTTTATTGTCCGATTGCAATGCAATTTTCAGTACACATCGCAATTAAAGTAAACTTTGTGTATGCCTAACTTAGAAATTGTATCTTTTAAATTACTCGTGTTATTCGGATTTTTCCTATTTTTTGTGGCGAAAGGGGGCGTGGCAAAATTTTAAATCAAACTTGTGGAAGCCTCAGGAATATTGTCACTAAATTTGGTCTCTAGGCCTTCTAGTCTATGAGATCTAAGCACTCATACAGACGGACGGACAGACTGACGGACGGACAGGCGGATGGACGGACAGGCGGATGGACGGCAAGGATGGACGGACATGCGGATAGACGGACAGGCGGATGGACGGACAGGCGGATGGACGGACAGACGGACGGACGGACAGGCGGATGGACGGACAGACGGACGGACGGACAGACGGATGGACGGACAGGCGGATGGACGGACAGACGGACAGACGGACGGACGGACAGACGGACGGACTGACATGGCTTTATCGACTTGGCTTTTGATGCTGATCAACAATATATATACTTTATGGGGTCTGCCAGACTTCCTTCGACCTGTTATGCATTTTTTCTAATTGATAAGATCAGACTGATATCGTTATATTGTCCATTGTCAAAAGTTTAATTTACATTCTTATACATAGTTTTGACTCAGATCGCTTTATTCCTAAGCTTAAGAATAATTATTAGCTAACGTTTCATGTAGAAATTTGCTTAAGCTCGATTTGATAAATTTTACAATTAGAAATTAATATTTTTATGGACCCCTCATTTTGTATACTTTAATATTTTGTTACATTAATCGTTGATTTAAATTTCTAGTTCCTAATGGTAAATTAAATTTTACATAACGTTTGTCGACTGCTTTAAGTTGGCGTTAAGTCTGTACAAATTGTTAATCAATTGTTAAAAGTAAATAACAAGTAATAAATTCAAATGTAAATAGCAATTATCAACTCAAATTAGTAAATAACAAATAGTAAATAAGTAGTATAAATTATAAATCATTTCCCTGGCTGCCTGGTTGCATTTAAAACAAATGTGGTTAATTTTCTAAAATCATCGAAACATTTGCAAGTCCATTAAAGTCAACCAAAAACCAATGTAAACACAGCAAGCAACAATTTTCCATATCATCATTCTTCGTCCCCTTGGGGGGTAACTTTAATGTACACTTAACTCAGTTTAATACCCTATAAAATACCACTCGGTTAGAGTATAAAATTGCACTTAATTCATGTTTAACGAGGGCTGAACGATCTCTTTTGGATTCGGTAACAGTTTTGGTTTTAGCTTCGGTTTGTTGATAGATGTTTATTTTGGTTTTGTTGCGGCTAATTATCTACTTATAACTGTAAATGGCGGCACACACATTTTCCGCATCCATTTGCTCTAAACTGGAACGTGAACCTGTTGCACAGCCTTTGCTTTCCCCCTCTTCAGCTCTCCCCTCGGCCAATTTAGCTCCCCAGTTGAATTCCCGCTGGAGTTCCCGCTTCAAGTTCAATGTCATTGGCCGTGACATGCATGGCATGTATGGCATGTGTGTGTGTGTGTGTGTGTGTGTGTATTTGTTGTGTCTTTACTTGTTATACCCTGGCAGAGGGTATTTTAATTCATTGACGAGTTGTGTTATGTCTGAAAAGCAGACCACATAAAGTCTATGAATTATTGTTGTAGATTATAGCTTATTGCAGACGACCGCTATTTCCCCGACACTTTTTACTAAGAAATTGTCGGTATCGGGTAAATACCCAGATATTATAAATGACGGCAATTTCATAGCAAGAATCTGTCGACAATCCTGCAGATGACCCTTATTTCACCGACACTTTTTGTTCAAAAACCGTCGGTATCGTGTAAATACTCAGATATAATAAATAACGGTAATTTCATAGGAATGATTTGTCGAGAATCCTGCAAACGACCGTTATTTCACCGACACTTTTTGTTCAAAAATCGTCGGTCTCGGGTGAAAACTCAGATGTAATAAATGAAGGCAATTTCATAGGAACAATCTGACGACAATCTTTCTTATAGCTTATTGTAGACGACCGCTATTTCACCGACACTTTTTGCTAAAAAATCGTCGGTATCGGGTGAAGACTTAAATATAATAAATGACGCCAATTTTATAGCAAGAATCTGTCGACAATCCTGTAGATGACCGCTATTTCACCGACACTTTTTGTTAAAAAACCGTCGGTCTCGGGTGAAAACTCAGATGTAATAAATGAAGGCAATTTCATAGGAACAATCTGACGACAAACTTTCTCATAGCTTATTGTAGACGACCGCTGTTTCACCGACATTTTTTGTGAAAAAACCATCGGTATCGTTTGAACACTCAATAATAAAGTGTGACAGTTTTTCACCGATGCTCATCGATAGACATAGAACATTTCCTGTACTAGATTGACGCACTTTTATATGAAAATTGTTAAGAGTGTGACCAGAGAACAATAACCGATAGGAATTTTGTTTGACAACCGATGCAAATAATGTGAATGGCAAATTCACCGACCTGTGAAAAAGTGTCGGTGAATATGTGGTCGTCTGCACTGAGCTTTAGCATGAAAAACTAATTTGTTTTTCGACATATCTCAGCTTTTTTCACAGAATGTGTTGTTTTCTACAGAATAAATAAATTTTGTTTAATTTAGACGCCATTTATCATATAGTTGTCAAATGAGTAATCGATGGAAAGACAAGTGTTAGTTTGAAAAACTTTGTTAATCCCTTAAAGTTTTATATTTGCTATTGTTTTTAACATAATAACTGATCACTACGATGGGTTCATATAGGATTGATAGGAATAATAGGTCTAAAATCAATGTAAAACCATAAGAGACCTCTGTTGATTTTTGAGATATCTCAATATATATTACAGATTACATGGTTATTTCTTCAGATATCTGAGCTATACTGGAAGAATGTATATTAAGTGTTGTTTTTTACAGCATAAACAAATTTGGTTTAATTTAGATTACTATATCAAATAGTTGCCATATGAATAATCGATGAAAAACCATGGTTTAGTTTTTCCAAAAAAGCTTTATCAAACGCTAAAGACTTATATTTGCTGTTGTCTTTAACATGTTAACCAAACTTGGTATAGTTTGATAGCTTTCATAGGAATAATAGTTCGAAAATCAACCCATAATATAAGAAACCTTTTTTGAACTTTCAGATATCTCCATCAATAATACACATTTAATTGTTATTTCTTCAGAAAACTCAGCCAGATTTACAGAATGTATTTTTATACAACTGATACAATTTGACTAAAATCTGTCTGACTTTATTACATAGTTGTCACAGCAAAAAACAGTCAGAAATTGGATACAGAGTATGAAATCTTTGGCTTGCCAATGCTAAACCTTTCTTTCTTGTTTTGGCTTTGATTTATTTGTTTGTTCGCTGGTTATGTTGTTATTTGGCTCTCGCCACTCTGCGACATTGGCAACATTGTTGTCTTGTCGCATTTGTTGAGTCTGTTGTCTGTTGTCTGCGTAGATTTCCTGATGCGATGCAAATGCTAATGAACGTCTTATGGAGTATAGAGTAAACAAAAAAAAAATTATTTTACTAACTAGCTAACTGGCTAACAACATTTGGCCAATAGTAGCTGCAGCAGCAGCAGCAGCAGCAGCAATTGCCAATAATTTGTGGCAATCTTTTGCTCTGCTTGTTGTGTCAGCGCAAACTTGTCGTCAATGATATGAGGTGGAAATTGATTGCATTAATCCGCCGCCTCTATTTGCACCACCACCACCAACAACAACAACAACAACAGCAACACAAGCCACTGAAACCGCCAAGCGCACCACAAACATCAATAACAGAGTCTATTAGTCTCTAAATAGCTAAGCACAACTCAATTATCTAAATCACTCCACAAGTATACAATATACACTTGACAATCTCGCACACACACTCGCACACACACTCGCACACACACTCGCACACACACACACTCACACACCGACTCAATTGAATGGTAGAGCAATCCGATAAGCATTTGCAAATCTTTCAGACACGAGCCAAAGTCATTCCAAAGACATTCGCATTTTTGCTATTGCTTCAGCTTATTTTCTAGAAATTACAGATACCCTGTAGTGTCTGCAAGTAAACTGCACGTAGGGTATGCTGGAAGTAATCATTTTTAGCTAGACCGACAACTCTTTTCACTCATTAAAACTAAGTTATCTAGCTATTTCTTTGTTTAAATTAAATCACAAACATAGAAACTACGTGTTGAAATAATGGGTAATTACAAGTCGTTGTTCAGTATCTAATAATATTTTAAAATGCATAACAAACTTCTAGAAAATTTTAAAATTTATAAAAAAAGCATCAATTAATTTGCGAACTTAATAAATCTATTGTATCATTGATTGTTACATTTTGATAGACACCCTGAAATACAGGGTGAGGCAATAGTAATCACCCTATTGGAAAACGCTATAACATTCGAATGGGGCCAAATGTCAATTCGTTTTTGTCCTTTGTGAAGCAATAAACAACCAAAGAATACAAAATCGACAAGCCAGGAATCGATTTACTTCCCAAGAACGCGAAATAATTGTTTGCATTTTTTTGTGCAACATTTGCAGAATTTTTAGCGTTTTCCAATAGCTTGATTACTTTTGCCCCACCACGTATATAGTATATGTCGATCAATCAATAAATCAATCAAAGTATATGTCGATCAATCAATAAGTCTATCAATTAATAAGTCAATCAATCAATAAGTCAATCAATCAATAAGTCAATCAATCAATAAGTCTATCAATCAATAGGTCAATCAACAATAACTCAATCAATCAATAGGTCAATCAATCAATAACTCAATCAATCAATAGGTCAATCAATCAGTCAATAAGTCAATCAATCAATAAGTCTATCAATCAATAGGTCAATCAACAATAACTCAATCAATCAATAGGTCAATCAATCAATAACTCAATCAATCAATAGGTCAATCAATCAGTCAATAAGTCAATCAATCAATAGGTCAATCAATCAATAAGTCAATCAATCAATATCGATCAATCAATAACTCAATCAATCAATAAGTCAATCAATCAATAAGTCTATCAATCAATAAGTCAATCAATCAATAAGTCGATCAATCAATAACTCAATCAATAAGTCAATCAATCAATAAGTCTATCAATTAATAAGTCGATCAATCAATAACTCAATCAATTAATAAGTCAATCAATCAATAAGTCAATCAATCAATCAATAAATCAATCAATCAATAAGTCAATCAATCAATAAGTCTATCAATCAATAAGTCAATCAATCTATAAGTTAATCAATAAATAAGTCAATCAATAAATAAGTCAATCAATCAATAAGTCAATCAATCAATAACTCAATCAATCAATAAGTCAATCAGTCAATAAGTCAATCAATCAATAAGTCAATCAATCAATAAGTCAATCAATCAATAAGTCAATCAATCAATAAGTCAATCAATCAATAAGTCAATCAATCAATAAGTCAATCAATCAATAAGTCAATCAATAAATAAGTCAATCAATCAATAAGTTATAAGTTATAAATTGATTAAACTTTAAAATTTACTGTGGGGTATCCATGTGTCGATTATTTGCAATGAAGTAAGTGTAGGAAAAACATAACTCATTAAGAATCTATCTATCTATCTATCTATCTATCTATAAGTCCATCTATCTATCTATATATCTATCAATTTATTAATTTATCAATCTATCTTTCTATCTTTCTATCTATATATATATCTATCTATCTTTCAATCTATCTATCTATCAATCAATCAATCAATCTATCTATCTATCTATCTATCTATCTATCTATCTATGTATCTATCAATCAATCTGTCAATCTATCAATATTTCTATCTATCTATCCATCTATCTATCTATCTATATATATATCTATCAATCTATCTGTCTATCTATCTATCTATCTATCTATCTATCTATCTATCTATCTATCTATCGATCTATCTATCTATCTATCAATCAATCTATCAATCTATCAATCTATCAATCTATCAATCTATCAATCTATCAATCTATCAATCTATCAATCTATCAATCTATCAATCTATCAATCTATCAATCTATCTATCTACCAATCAATCAATCTATCTATCTATCTATTTATATATCTATCAATCTATCTGTCTATCTATCTATCTATCTATCTATCAGTCTATCTATCTATATTAACTATCTATCATATATCTGTACAAAAAGTTTCATATTAATTTACTGAGCTACATATTATACATTTTTTTATTTTATATAATATATTATATAATATATTTTATGTAGTGTTATATTTCAATAATTTTGCTTAAGATATCTGTAGGTCGATCAACCTCCAGCAATTATTCCAGCAACTAGAAATGTCTCATATATTTAATAAAATAAAATATAAATATATATATAGGTATATAATTATCATATTATATATTATATAAAGTTATGATAGTTTTATAATGACTGAAAAACTAAAACTTTGTACATGGAAACTAAGAGACAAACACTTGTCTTCAAGCAGCTATTAGAAGAAAATACCTCATAATTTAACTCTTTAAAAAATTTCAGAATAACTAAATTAAATATATATTTAGAATCAGAATCAGTTATAGTTACTGTTGAATTAAATCTAAACTACAATTAATAAATAAAATAATAATAGAATAATATATTCGAAATACATATTTATATAACATTGCCTAGGGTATTTGTTGGTCGATCAACCGCCAGCAATTTATACTAACAATTCCAGTAGCTGAAATATGTCATAAGATAGTGGACTAACATATAAAGATGTCTTTGGCTGAGATTGTTTATCTTCACGCTGAGACAGAGACAGAGAAACTCTGTTATGTTGACTTTGTGATTAATTTATTTGTAGATATTATTAAGTAGATAGTTAACAATTGATTGTATTAATAAATAGCAAAAAAAAAAACAAACTAGAAGAGGTAATTGCAGAGCTGCGTCTTACCACCACCAGGGCGGTGGTGGACGTGTGTGATCATTAACATCGATATAATCCAGCGAGATCACCCCTGGGGGTTTTGCCGACTCAACGGATCCCGAGTCGGACTCCTGCACCTCCTGGGCAAGTTCGATGGCATCAACTGATGCCACAGCCGCTGTCCAGACCAAGGGGGCAACTAGGGCCAAGACAAAGAGTAGAGTGAATACAATGTGCCACTTCATGGTGATCAAAAACGATGATATGTTCTCCATTCAACAGATCCACCTGCTTTTATATGATCTTCAACTGAGTTTTCTCTAGCGACTAACTCTATCTATTCCCATCTATTCCAGTTTATGCCATTTTTTTTTTTATTTTTTGCCTACTACTCAATTGTTTGCTTACTCTTGGGTTATCAGAGACAAGTGTTTATCTTGAAAGTGTGCTATCTTAATGGGGTTACAAAACTGCTGCGATCTGGTAATGGGCGCTTTCATCTACAGATTTTCTGGTTAGTTAGTTACACTGATAAAATCAAATGTGTTTTATAATATTTGTGTATTCACTTTCGACATTCCATAATTAATAGTGAAATCAACTGCATATAAGCTGTAAAGTTTGTATGAATAAAAAACCAAAGTGGAAAACTCTTCAAATTTGTAAGTGTCTTATTCATTTTAAAGTTTATCATATTTATTTTAAAAATACGCAACAATTAATTTAATTGTATTCAAATTAAATATGTTGTATATATATATCACTTTTCCATAAGGTATAGTAGGCATAATATTTTATATTGTATCTAATAACAATAAATAAATACATAAATAAATAAATAAATAAATAAACAAATAAATAAATAAATAAATAAATAATTAAATAAATAAATAAATAAATAAATAAATAAATAAATAAATAAAGAAATAAATAAATAAATAAATAAATTAATTAATAAAAAAATAGGTAAATAAATAAATAAATAAAAAAATATAATAAATTTATTTATTCGGTGAAAATATTTAAATTAAATATTTTTCATATTTTTATACCCTGTGCCCATTAAAAATGGTCAAAAAAGGGTATAATGCATTTGTGTGAATTTATGTAACAGGCAGAAGGAAGCATCTCTGACCCTAAAAAGTCCGTAGAGTAGATTGACACCTGTCCGTCTGTCCGTCCGTCCTTCCGTCTGTCCATCCGTCCGTCTGTCTATTTGAACGCGTCGATCTCAGCAACTATACGAGCTAGAGACCTCAAATTTGGAATGTAGGTTCTTGAATACCATACGCAGATTAGGTTTATTGTCAATTTTTGATATCTCACCCCCCCGACAAGGCAAATCGAAAAAAACTATAACAGCCTCAGTTAAAACAGCTTAACTAAACAGTTAGTTGAAGCATAACAAACACAAAGCTGAAGGCTACGCTCAAAACTATACACTGTGTGAATAGCTGAATGCTACAGAAGATGAAAAATTAAATTTAATATCTAGCTTTTGCGCTATTGCAAACTATATTGTGTCGTTGACAAAAAGCTGAATGCTACGGGCGAACGTAAAATTAATATTGGCAATTGTGTTTGAATTTGACTAAATTTAGGTTCTGGTCAAAGTAACAAACTTGTAACCTTAAGTTGAAAATGAATTGATCTGGTATACTTATTTAAATTTCACCTTACATTGTAAGTTCTATTCGATTGTACAGAAAACTAAGTAGCAATTTGCTCAGGAAGTTTCATACCGATTAACCCAAAAATAAAGCAGATCTTCAGGAATTTATTCTAATTCATGGCCATAGCGAGAGCGCATATGATAACATTTTCCAGCACTATTGTTTAGAAGTTGTCGAACACTGCAAACTCAAACTGATAGTTATTATTATAATAATAAAATATGACCGTTTGCCCATACACAAGTTTGACAATTTTACATTTTCATCATAGTATTTAAACAAAAAACAATTTCCACATCAACAGTCGCAGTCCAGTGTTGCCAGACTGTCGCAAGCTAACTATTCTCAATGTAAGCAACATACAGTATAACTATATATAAGTAAAAGCAATTCCATTATAAATATATAAATATACGATTTCTTTAAGAACTGTACAGGGTATTCTACTGTCGCGCGCGCTCGACAGACCAAAGCTTGTTTAAATATAAATACTTGATTAGCGAAATATCATGTTAACTTACTTAAATAACAAACAAAAACACTTAAATGCAATATGAAACATATTTTTATTTAATATGGTTAAAAAGTTAATTTAAATATGATTTCACATTAATATTAATAAGTCTATTTTAAAACTGAGTTTTAAGTGCTCACACTTTACACCTTTGTGGCTAAAAAAAACATTGGTTACAAATTGTTTAATCAAAGTGTAAATATTTAAATTTACATTGTATATTTTTCACTGTGTACTCTCTCTATTATATACGATACTATTGAGAGAAAGTTTAACGCTCTTTGTGCTGGCTTAATGATTAAGTAATTAATCTAGTAATAAGTTAAATTTATTATATTCAGCAGCATTTCAACTAAACAATCAAGAAAATGATGTAAAAAACTTTTGCATACTTGTTTTCTATCCCTTACTCGATCAGGTTAAAACTAGTATCCAAATAGTGAGTTTTGGATATTACTTTAATCTGAAATGACCTTGAAAGATACATAGATTACATTGTTTATATGAAACAAAGCCTTTGATAACTATGCTGTTCTATATTTTCTTTCCATAACCTTGAGTTATATTTCTCTATCCGTAATTCTTTTTATCTAAATTGAGTTTAAACTGTTTTTGCTGTCATCTCTCACTTTTTTTCTCACTTTCAATCTCACTCACAATGCTTGAGAGCTCATTGTCAATAAACTAATGTTTAACTAAACAATTAGTTTTAGTTTTAAACTGTTGGGAAAACAGTTTTCCCAGCAAGTTACTGGAAAAACAGGACTCTGTCTGAAAATCAGCGTAAAACATTAATTAGTTAATTTGATTGTGACATTTCGTGACAAGTTTTCGGCAAATATCAAGTGTAAAAAAAATATCATAAATTACACATTTAAATATGAAGATATCGTTAGGCCGAGATAAGAAGTCAGCTTGCCTATCTAACGACTGACAGATGGACAGAAGCTGTTTGCTATAGGAAATCTCCCGACAAATGGGTGAACGCTAATGGGATGGGAAATTTGCAATGGCAAAAGAAAAACGAAAAACGAAAATAAATCGAAATGTGAAATGCGAATTTTAATTGAAATTGAACAGAGTGCGTGCGAATTGTTGTTGTTAACTAACTTTAGTTTTTCTTTTTCTTTATTTTTTATGTTATTTGTTTTCCTGGTGAAAAGTTGTCATTGTTGATTTGTTGCTGTTGTTTGTGTTGTTCGTGACGCTTCAGGCAGTTGCCAACAGTTGTCCAGTTTTGGCAGTTTGCAGCTCAATTAGTTTTCAATTAAAAACCATTTAAATCCATCTAACTGCTAACGAGTTTTCTACCAATTTTCTTCGTATCTTTCACGCCATTTGGAAATTCTTGGAATTGCGTTAAGTGTAACAAGATTATCCCCAGCCACGAAACAAGGAAATGACTCATAGTATTAAAGAGTTCGAACGTTTTTAATTATACAGTGGGCACTCACTAGGAGTGCATTTACTTATTAAAATATCTTTTATCTTTTGAATTACATTTGATTATTTCATAATTTTGCTATTGAGCCAAGTATGCAAATTTTTAAAGTGATTGGTTCCATTAAAAAAATGGCAAATAAATAACTAAGTGAACTGATAAATTTAATGACTGTCAATTTATAAACATAATAAAAATGTATCTAAAATATGTATATGCAAATACATAGCTGGATATAACTATTGATTCCTGCTTGCGATACAAATAATGTTACAAATAATTTTCATAAATAAGAATTGCTCTGCAATTAGCATTTTAAAAGTAAATTCTATTAAGTATACTGAAAGCTGCAAAACATAAATATTCTGCTTTAATTTGCAGCTGTTGGATATTTATGTACTACATCTGGCAACACACTATGTTACCTACTTTCTGGCAACTACAGAACTATCGTCTATTAACGATCGTCGATGACATTCGTCAAGAAGAGATTGAACGCGGCGGCCATCATTCCATTAAACTTTGTATTTCATATATCTATATATATATGTATATATAATGAAATGTTGAGATAATTAAGTCGTCAAAAAAAAAAAATATTATTTAAATTGGGTATTGTTATTATAACTGCATTTAATACTTTATTTGATAATGGTTACTTAAAAACTAATTTTTCAATTGATTATTATCGTGCATTAAACCTAAAAGCTTTATTGATCGTGGTGAATGTGTGGGGAGTTGCCGTGGTGAACTTGTGGGGTGTTAGAGCTTTAAGCTGCAATAGAGCAATTCGGTGGTTCCTATGATAGGGGAAGAATTTGTTTGGGCCTTAAGCTTGAGATAGGGGAAGAAATGCCGATTAAGCAATAACGTGGGACTGAGTGAGAGTTGTTTATGAATTGGCCGAGGTATGCGACGGTTATCTCCTTAGCCTGAGATAGGGGAAAAAAATGCTCATCAAGCAATATCGTGGTAGTGAGTGCGTTTTGTTTATGACGTGGCCGTCTAGGCCAGAAGGGGAATCAATGCATGAAATGTTGGGTGAATAGTTATGTCAATATGTCACTATATAATGTTAACTCCACTGAATAAACAATTACATCAGCAACCAATATTTATGTATTAGTTTTTATCACTTTGCTTAGAGTTTCTTCGTACTTTGTTCTCAGATACGTTTGGAGGCAACATACGTTAGTCTGGCAACACTTGAATGCGACTACGTTTCACACAATGTGTAGCATTCAGCTTTTTTCATCGACACACTGTATAGCGCCACAGCGGCCGATAGCGGAAATCAGATTATCATATGCGCTCTCGCATTAACAACTAATTGTTGGGCTTTTGGGCGCTTCGAACAACTTTCACCGGCTTCAGTTCATTCAGCTGACTGCCGATTTGATTCAGGAGTGTAGTAATGGATCCATGTTTTTTCCATTCTGACACAGCGTTGAAAAAACTCGACTTTTTTAGACCCTTTACTTAAAAAAGGAAAACGGGTTTATTAAGTTTGTCAAAAAAAATGTGCGTAACAGGTCGAAGGAAGTTCGGCAGACCCCAAAAATCATAAATATTCTTGATCAGCATCACCAGCCGAGTCGATATAGCCTACTACTCGTCCGGCTGCCTGTCCATCTGTCCGTATGTCTATATGAGCGCCTAGATCTCAGAGACTATAAGAGCTAGAGTCACCAAATTTGGTATGGTGGTTCGTCTATGGGCAGATCAAGTTTATCTTAAAATTTTAACACGCCCCCTTTCGCCTCCGTAAATAGAGAACAACATTTTTGAAATCCCATAACAAATATTAAATCTAGAGTCCTGAATTTTGGCACACAGAACGGGTATCAGGGTCCTAACGTATCCTGAAAATTTCATCGTGATTGGATAATAATCTCGGAAGTTATTCAAAACTCAGTATTACTCAGTGTCGAACCAAATGAAGAAGAAGAGCATATTGACGTTAAAACGCGTTATGGGAACTTTTAGTGTCACTCTTATTTCCATTTAGAAGAATAAGTAAAGAGTCTCTCATAGTCGACTTCGACTGTAGCCTTTCCGACTGGTTCATACTCAAATGTTGGTGTAAAATTATAAACACACTTCCTTCTGATATCTTCAAGGCCTCTGTGAGCTCCTTTAACTTCATTTTGCGATCGCCCAGTACGATTTTCCGGATTTTGCTGATGTTTTCCATGGTAACTGCCGTATTTGACCGTCCAGAAAAATCAGCGTCTTCGTTGCTGCTACGGCATCTTTTAAATTCATTCGATTGTTCGATTCTTATAAAATTATAAACACATACCTTATAAATGATGAAACTATTGAATGACAAAACAAATTTTCTGTTAACAGCACCCCTAATATGTTAGTCCAAAAATTTATTAAACGAAATCGTAATTATTTAGTGTATTTTTGGGATTAATATGAAGAGTAAAGAGAAAAATGATTAATTATTGCTTATTTGAATTATTTCTCTCTCTCTCTCTCTCCCCAAAGAACTACTATATTACACTCTATACTTAATGACAGTTTACTCTTCATTTATTACCAAATAAATTATGATAGGTGTCTTAAGTGTTAAGTCTTGTAAGTTTCTCCACTCCAACGATTGTCTACTGTAGTTTTTTTTTTAAGAAGATCTGTTCGTATATGATAACTGCCCCGTCATATGAGTATCTTTTAGTGTGTGTGCGGCTTGTTGAAGTGTTTTCTCAGCATTTAATTGGTTATTAGTCTATTGGTCAAATTACTAGTTGGGCACCCTGCGGGCAATGTGAAGGACTTGAGAGTTGGAAACGTTCAAATACTTGCCGTCTAATTATGCATAGAAACTTGTGAAATTGAAATTAAAATTGGATAATGTAATTGTAATTTGTAATTGCAAACCCATTGATTCGGGCTACTCGTCGTAGCATAAAGCAAAGAAAAAAAATTCAACAGTAGTACTTAGTAGTAATATTTAATTAAGTACTATTCGTATTCGGTATCTGAGCCAAAGTTGAGCTGAGTTGAACTACATCACAGCTCGTTTGGCTAATACTTGTCGTTGTTGTTGTTGTCTGTTACGATTCTTGTTTATACAACTGGCTAAAAGCAACATAATAAACTATGTTAAATGAAGTTCTGGCGGGGCCCACAGAGACGATGTCGATGTCGATGCCGATGTCGACCTTGTCACGGTTCTGCTCTGCTTCGCCTACGGTTTTGACGACAGACATCGGCCACCATCGCAAACTGTAAATTCATTCATTTAGCAATTGTTAATCGCAATTGCAAATCCGCAAACCAAATACCAACAAAAAAAAAAAACACCTAACACCAATATCTAAATCTGACTAAAAACAAAAGTAGTTTTCATAACACATAATACTACACTTCAAAATATTCTCATATTCTCATTCTCAACTCGATGGGAATGTCTGAGATTATCAGCGAGTTGAAGCAAATTTTGAATGTAGTCTTTGACGTAATAAGCCAAGAATGTAGAAAGACGAGGTGCGTTCGACAGTCGGGTATCCTGCACTTGAGTCGAGTCGGCACGACTGTTTAAGCCCAGTACTCGAATCTTTCCGCAGTTCGATTCAATCGAAACAAAAAAAGATAAAAATAATAAATTAAAAAAATTGTGAGTACCGTAGCAAACACCTTTTATTTATCATCATCGTCGAATTGAAGTTTTTATACCCTGTAGGCGTATATAAAGTTGTTTGTAACAGGCAGAAGGAAGCGTGGCCGACCCCAAGTATATAAATTCTTGATCAGCATCAATATCCAAGTTGATAGAGCCATGTCCGTCTGTCCGTCAGTCCGTCCGTGCGCACGCATAAACGTTAAGATCTCTGAGATGGTAAGAGCTAGAAGCTTGAACTTGGTCTCCCAGCACTGGAAACTTTTGCAGGCAGATCAAGTTTATCTTTTCTTTTGGATGCCACGCCCCCTTCGTCCACAAATCAAAAGCATAGCAAAAGCAGTTTTGTAGCTAGAAACTTAAGATTTGACACACATGATGAGTATCTTGGGGTTGATGTGAATAGAGAAAACCAGTCGGAAAGGCTACAGTCGAAGTCGACTATAAGAGACCCTTTACTTATTCTTCAAAATGGAAATAAGAGTAACACTTATAGTTCCCATGACGCGTTGTTACATCAATAAGCTCTTCTTCTTCCTTTGGCCCGACACTGAGTAATATTGAGTGTTGAATAACTTCTGAGGAAATTATTCGATCGTGATGAAATTTTCGGGATACATTGGAACCCTGATGCTCGTCCAGTGTACCAAAATTCAAGACTCGTTTTATGGGATTTCAAAAATTTTATTTTATATTTACAGAGGCGGAAGGGGGTGTGTCAAAATTTTAACATAAACTTGATCTGCCTTGCCTATAGACGAACCATTATACCAAATTTGGTGATTCTAGCTCTTATAGCCTCTGAGATCCAGACGCTCATACAGACAGACAGACAGACGGACAGACGGACGGACGGACAGACGGACGGACGGACATGGCTATATCGACTCGGCTGGTGATGCTGATCAAGAATATATATACTTTATGGAGTCTGCCGGACTTCCTTCGACCTGTTACGCACATTTTGCGATCTACACAGGGTACATTACGGTCAGGGTCCCGACTGTTCGGCTTGTTCTTTTAATACATTATACAAATGTAATAATATATAAAAACAAACCGAAGAGTCGGGGCGGGAGCGACAGCAGGGTGTTCTGAGCCAATATTCTTTGTTATTTCTGACACGCCAAGGATTTCATACCCTTGATGCACTGTTCAACCGATCTTTCCTATGACAGCTATATTATATAGTGAACCGATTTATACAAAATTTGGTCAGGATTTATAAGACATGTCTTAATGCATAATCGGTGAGTTTAGTTGAAATGTGTTGAAAAATAATAAAGTTTGTCTTACAAAAGTATAATTTTCGTCTGATAGTTCCTATAGCAGCTATATGATATAGTTATCCGATCCGGCTGGTTCCCACATATGTACTGCCTGCAGCAAAAAGTGACAGCTGTACCAAGTTTCATCCAGTTAGCTCTAAAACTGAGAGACTAGTTTGCATAGAAAAAGACACACAGCCGGACAGACAGACATTTAGGCAGACGGACAGACAGACAAATGGACAGACAGTCAGACAGACAGACAGACATGGCTATATTGACTCGGCTGCTGATGCTGAAGAATATATATACTTTTTAGGGTCTGACATGCCTCCTTTCATGCATTACTCATTTCGGGACAAAATAATAATACCCTCTGCAAGGGTATAAAAACAAATAAAACCTAAAATGTACATTGACGCCAGGTGGGTTTGAACCGTGAACTTCGTGCACAAATTGTGGCCCCGGCTTAAAATTAAAAAAAATTTTATATGTAATATCTTCTCTGTTTGTTAACAGATTGCAATGAAATTCAAAATACGTGGTGCTTAAATTATGTATGCCGAATCTCAAGGCTTTAGCTTTAAAATTCTCTTGAAAATCGACCTGCACCCTATGAAACTAACTAATGGTACACTAATAATAAATTTATACTCATAATGCAAATATACTTATTCATACAATTATAGCAACAATAATTGTAATACTAACACTTATTGATCTGATTGGGTTTTTCTGGGGTTTTTCCCAAATCCTTGCAACGAATGTTAGATCATTTAAGGTTATAATTTTGAGTAACCTCAGAGCATTACTTTTAAAATATTTTCTATTCAGTTTGAATTTAAAATAATATTTAATTCCAATAAAATTGTTATTGTTAATTTAAAATTCTTATTTTCTAATGTTTTCTCTATATTTTTCTATAATTTCTTGTCAAGTGCTTTTAGTCGTACTAAATAAAATGTTAGAAGATTTGGTTGCTCTGGCTCATTTAGTTTCTAATTTCCTGGTGTGTTTGCGGACGGACGGACGGACGGACGGACGGACGGACGGACGGACGGACTGACGACCAGCCGGAAAGACAGACACTGCTATATTGACTCGACTATTGACACTGATCAAAAAAAAATAAGCCTTATATGCCTTACTGTCATTTGGGTACCGGGCTAATTGGTGTAATGTCTAATATTTGAAATTCCTTTCAATTCACCCGGAAATTGATAACAGAAAATTGATTATAAAACCCATAGGAAAATTAGGAAATATCTTTTGCTGCTTTTCATTGTTGCAACATCCAGTGACTGCAATTAGCAAATTTAAACTGCAATCTCTCTCACATTAAACCTTGTTTAAGATAGCTTCAATATTCCTTTAACTTTTACAAGAAATCAACAAAAATAGAAATAGATTCAACTTCTTATAGGAAAAACTATGAAAAACCTTCAGTTGTATTTTTATGGTGGGTAATCAGTGACTCTAAAAGCTAATTAGCAAATTTTATTAAGTCATATATTAAACCTAGCTTAAGTTAATTTTAATGTGCATAGTTTCCATTTTTATTGTTCATAAAAATCAATAAAAATTAATTTTAATTCTCATTGAAAAAGTAGGAAAAATCGTCTGCTGCTTTTTATGATGGAAAATCAGTAATAAGAAAAAAACTGAGGCTAAATTTGTGTTTTAGACAAGGCATAAATTCCATGTTATCCGAAATAAGACAATTTATTAAATATCTGAAAAGTCGTAATAGAAACTTGTAGATTTTAAGAATTGGATTTAGCATATTTGGAAAATTAGCTTTCAGAAATTAAACACTGCTTAAAATTGTTTTAATGCCCTGTGCCCATTGCAAATGGGCAATAAAGGGTATAACGAGTTTGTGCAAATGTATGTAACAGGCAGAAGGAGGCATCTTCGACCATATAAAGGATGAATTTTCTTGATCTGTATCAATAGCCGAGTCGATTGTCCCTCTGTCCGTCTATCCGTCCGTCTGTCTTTCCGTTCGTCTGTCCGTCCGCTGTCCGTCCGTCTGTCCATACGTCTGTCTGTCCGTCCGTCCGTCTGACCTTCCGTCTGCCTTTCCGTTCGTCTGTCCGTGCCTCTGTCCGTCCCTCTGTCCGTCTATCCGTCCGTCCGTCCGTCCGTTCGTCCATCCGTCTGTTTGTCCGTCTGTCGTTCCGTCCGTCCGTCTGTATGTCCGTCTGTCGTTCCGTCAGTCCGGCTGTCCGCCTGTCCGTACGTCTATCTGTCTGTCCGTCCGTCTGTCCTTCCGTCTGTCTTTCCGTTCGTCTGTCCGTCCGTCTGTCCGTACGTCTGTCTGTCCGTCCGTCCGTCTGACTTTCCGTCTGCCTTTCCGTTCGTCTGTTCGTCCGTCTGTCCGTCCGTCTGTCCGTCCGTCCGTCAGTCCGTCCGACTGTCTGTCCGACCGTCCGTCTGTCCTTCTCTCCGTCCATCCGTCCGTTCGTCCATCCGTCCGTCTATCCATCCGTTCGTCCGTCCGTCTGTCCGTCCATCCGTCTGTCTCGGCTTAAATCCTTTGTAATTTCACCCGAATACCTACAAAGATATATTTGAACTATCATGGGAATCTCAGGAAATATTTTGTGCCCGATTGTCGTTTAAAACTCAGAGACTGTACGATGGATAGTTTTTTCTGTATCTAGTTTTCTATACATATATTTATTTCTCTATATTTGCATAAATTTCACTACAGGGTATATTTTAGTTAATCACTCATTAAATGCTTACTTTACATATCGTTGCACTGATTAAACGTATACGCCCCATGCGGCATCAAGGCTGACAATGAATATATACAAATATTCGCAATTTTGAATTGCTTGTGATTGTGGCATTTTGTAGACGGATGTTGCTGCGTAATGGTGCAAGAAAAGCCCAGAAATCCACCACAAATTGACCAACAAAAGCAAACAAAGTGCCGAAGTGACCCGCCTGCCCTCCAGTTGGCATTGGCTGCTATTCGATCAATCAATCAACAAAACGTACAAACTGTAGAGCATTTCACATTTTGAACATGGCTAAAAATAGTAGCCAAGTATATTTGGTTAAATCTCCGGTTGCTAGTCTAAGAGATATCATGTATAGAAAATTACATAGAAAAGAAAGTGTTAGACACTTTCATTACAAATCTGCAAAGCTTTGGCATTTAAAATGCTTTTAAAACATTGCTAGTATATACCCTGTAAAGTTTTAGTCAACACTCACTTATTACATGCCTATGCTAATTTCTATCATACACTCTTTGTGTATTTCTTTCTGTTATTCGGCATTAAAGCCACATAGTATCAAAAGTTAGTTTGTTGCAAAAACTACACATTATTTGCAAACTCACAAATGCTGACTGCTATGCAACGCACGCCACACTGGTTTGTGTCTTGGCTAGACTGGGCTCCTGTGCTTTAGTCGAGACAATAACTTAAGCTTATTGGAAGGAGTGGAAAATGGGCGAAAATAAAATATTTTGTATCACTTGAAGTTGGCAGTTAATTTTGAAAACTGCATTTATAAAACATTTGCAACATTTTTCTTTTTTTTTTTTGTGTAAGCATTTAAGTTTTATTTAACACAGGGTTTAATAGAGCAAATAAATATCGGTTCCTATTTCGGGAAACGTTTTTTACTCAGCGTTTTTATTGTGCTTAATCGTAATAAAAT
This sequence comes from Drosophila histrio, assembly GCA_958299025.2. Lineage (NCBI taxonomy): Eukaryota > Metazoa > Arthropoda > Insecta > Diptera > Drosophilidae > Drosophila > Drosophila histrio. The sequence continues at coordinate 55,762,665 of OY282582.1, read as the reverse complement.
TTCTACTTAATTGTTAATATAATACACAATTATATACACACTGAAAATAGCAAAATAATTTGGAGAAATGTAACCGAACTGCATAGACAAATGTTTAGTACATCTTTAAAATAGAACTTGAAATATATATATTAAATAATTTTGTTATTTGCGTCAAGAATATTTGATATATATCAACTAAATATTTTAAATTTATATTTAATAATAACTATAGTAACTAGACCTCGGATACATATTTACATATTTTTTCAATATGCATTCAAATTTGTTTTATTTGAACGATAAAGAGTCTAAATAAAAAATTTGGTACCAATCATATGAATATATGCAACCTATCTCAATCCTTAAAAAATATGAAAATATGCAAAATCCGAGGTCTAAAAATAAGTTTGGTCCATGATACGAATATAATATAAATTATAATGAAAATTAAAATTAATTTAATTCATTTAAATTGAAATTAAAATATTTCATAGTTTGTTATTATTTAAAGAAAATTAGATACACTTTTTAAATTTTTGATTATATTATAAACATACTCAATAGACCTTTCACATAGCGAAAGCTGTCGTACTCAAATTAAGTTCGTATGACCTCGAAGTAAGTATTTGCCATTCTTAAAATCCATACTTGATATAAGTAAGAATTACTGAAAAAGAGTGTACAAATTCGTAGGCCAAGTACACATAGTCTTGATATAAGTGTTAAATAGAGATAACAAGTTCGTGAAATCTTTAAGCTAGATTTATTAATCTTAAATCATTTTTGCAGACTAAGCAGTTAAGACTATATTTAACAGGAGGATCATTTTCTATTATCCTACGCTGATTATTTGGATAACATTATTTCAATAACATTATATACTAGTAAACTAAGTTTACACAATATGTATTAAGGTCTGCAGTTAGCAAATATCAAGTATCTTATACATATTTTGAGATATTTTTGTACTCAGTACAGAATTTAAGGGACTCAGACCAAGTGCGAATTGTACTTAAATCAAGTATTAATGTACTTACTCCAAGTACAATTCGAACACACTTTTGAGTAGAGATGGCAAAAAAGAACTGCATTCTCTCGATTATTGAATCATATGATTAATTTAAGCCAAGCGATTATTTAACGCAATTAATCGAAAAATAATAAAAATAATCGATTAATCAAGTGATTTTTTAAATCTGCACAAATTTGTCAAATTTTTGATATTTTTATTGTAAGTGAATTCAATATCAGTTTCTTTTCACACTTATTTTTCGTTCATTTTGAAATAATATTTCCACATTTTGCTGAAGGTTTATGCATATTATCTTAGAAAATTTATCTTGAATTAGAGATGCGATTATTTAAGCATATAATCGATTAAAGATTCGATTAATCGCAACCCGCTGTGCGATACAATTAAATCGTGAATTGAAACAAAAGAATCGATTTATGTTAATTATATGATTAATCGTGTCATCATTAACTTTTAATCTTGAAAATATTTACATTTTCGGACTTATGAAATCGTACTTGAATTAAGATTTGGATTTTTGACTTAAGTAATTTAATTCTTAGTGTGAAATCATACTCGTTCTGTGTTGGTAGAATGTCTTAAAATATATAATAACTATTTGTTCCTGATGCAAAAACACTACAAATTTTAATTTAAATATATTCATAATTTTATTATTTGCATTAAAAAATAAGAAATATTTTTTTTTTAACATTTCATAAATATCAACAAATAATTTTTAGTTTATAATATATATTAAAAATATATATATATAATAACTTTTTTTCCCTGACAATAATATAATAAAAATTTTCATTAAAATTAAATAGAGAATAATTTGAAGATATATTATTTAAGTTTTTGATTAACAACAATTAATTGTAACTTCATAAACTATATTCAAAAAAAGACAAATCAAAAAAAAAGTATACCATTTTAAAATATAGATTATTTTTTTTGTTCTGGTCCCTATTGAATATATATTTATAGAGTATCCACTCAAAACCACCAGGTGGGCGGGGCGGGTGTGTGATCTCTGACATCGACATAGGCGGGATTAATGTCCTCCTCAGACTGTGTCCAATCGTAGGTGCCGTCACGTGCCTCCGCCTTCGCCTTCGCCTCCGCCTCCACTTCCCGCGCCTCCACTTGCCTCGCCTCGTGCAGTGCTCGGGCATTGAGAAGTCGACTGTTGGATCGCCACCTCAGGCGTTTGCTGTTGATGCGCTGCGTGGCAAGCTCAGTGGCAGCGGTTGGTGGGGGGGAACGACGTTGCAACTCGGCCTCATTTATGGAATGAAACGCAGCCGCCCACAGACGCTTCAAATCCCGATTATCCACATCGGCAACTGTTGCTGGCGGGGAGCGAGTGTTGCTGCTGTCGGTGCAGCTGATGCTGGCTATAACTAGCACCACAATAATCCAATGGAATTGCATGTTGCAACTGTTTGAAGCTATTGATAACTTCTGCTTGCCTCTCGACGCCTGCGTTTCGCTTTTATATGCCAAGTTGTTGCCACGAAATAAACAGATAAATAAATAAATAAATAAATAAAGAGTCGCATATTGCAACAATCGACCGAATGGGGGGCAATGTTAGGCAAGTCTTGACATCATTCGTTGCTATTTGAACTGCATACGCTCCCTGTATATTTCTCCAGCTAATAAATATACATATAGTTCTATGTGACTAGCTATTACGTTACGTAAGACGACCATGTGCTACAATTGTTCTTACGTCATTTGCTTGTCAATCGAATGAGTTTACCAAATACCACATTGAATATATGTACATAAAGAGGGTTTGTCTACAAAAACAGTTCAATATCAACGCGAGTTGAGTTCTTTACTTTTCTGATGTGATTACGTTACGTAAATTGAGGTTTTAATAATCGTATATAAATATGGAGTATCATTAAATTGTTTATTTCTTTTATCCAAGTATCACAAATGAGCGTTATGAGTTAAAAGTTAACCAGATAAAGATTCTGTGCATGATTGGAAAAATCTCAACACAGAATTAACAGATTAAGAATTAAGACAATTTAATTGAATGCTAATATTTGAATAAAATTAAATCTATATGATGAAAATAATTACATTTGAATTTAAAAATCATAATAAACAACTTTTTCAGACCCTGTACTTTTAAAATGTGAATAACAGGTCGAAGGAAGTCAGGCAGATCCCAAAAAGTATATATATTCTTGATCAGCAGCAACAGCCGAGTCGATAAACCCATGTTCCACCGTCTGTCAGTCTGTCCATTCGTCCGTCAGTCCGTCCGTTCGTCTGTACGTCCGTTCGTCCGTCCGTCCGTCCGTCTGTCTGTCCGTCCGTCCGTCTGTCAGTCCGTCTGTCCGTCTTTCCGTCTGTCTGTCCGTCCGTCCGTCCGTCCGTATGTCCTTCTTTCCGTCTGTCTGTCCGTCCGTCCGTCCGTATGTCCGTCTGTCCGTCTGTCTTTCCGTCTGTCCGTCCGTTCGTCTGTCCGCCCGTCCGTCCGTCCATACGTCTGTCCATCCGTCTGTCAGTCTGTCTGTCCGTCCGTCTTTCTGTACTCTCGCAACGATCCCAGCAACTATAAGAGCTAGAGACTTCAAATTTGGAGTGTAGGTTCCTGAATACCATAACAGATCAAGTTTGTTTTCAATTTTCGATATCAAGAATAGTTTGTTTTAAAATTAGAAAAATCACCATAACATAAGCAATGTTAAAGCTAGAGACTTGGCTTAATGTGCCCATAGAATTTCATTGCGATGCCACTCCCCCTTCGCCCATAACTCGAAAAAGCTGATAACAAGAGCAGTTTTATAGCTAGTTTTCTTAAATTTTTTTTGTTATATATTGCTATGTGACTATGGGAAAATTCGACTCATAAAATTCGAGTTACGGAAGTTCGACTGAATTTTATTTAATTAAATTCATCGAGAAATACAGTGTGGGGCAAAAGTAATCACCCTACTGAAAAACGATATAACTTTTGTATAGGCCCAAATGTCAATTCGATTTTGACATTTTTAAGCAGTAAACAAACGCAGAATACAAAATCGATAAGCCATGAATCGGTTTAATCCACAAGAGCGCAGAAAAATTCTTTCCATTTTTTTGCGCAACATTTGCAAAAGTTATAGGGTTTTCCAATAGGGTGATTACTTTTGCCCCACCCAGTACTTCGAGTATTTTCTAATATTAAAATTGTATAAAATTCTATTAACTGTTTAAAATTGAGTTATTTTGTTCAATAGGATTTTGGAAATACTTGCTACAAAAATATAAATAAATGCTCATTTAAATTCCATTGCAATTGTGATTTAATCGATTAAAAAACTTTAATGAGAGTCATTTAATAATTAATTTGCAAACAGAGTTATCAATTTTCTTGCATTATACAAAAGTACAAAATTCATCTCGTTAAAAGCACATTTGTCCCACTGTGCGCACACTCAAAGAAATAATGGGAACTCAGTCGAGACAATTAATGAGCCACCAGATGCTGACGCTGCCTTTTATTTCGACTGCCGGGTCACAATAGAAAAACGTCAGTTTGCCAGACCATTGCCCCCGATTTCCCCTTGCCACCACAACTTTCCACAGTTGTGTGGCCAACAACACGTGCTGCACATTATAACGGTACATTTGCTCATTAACTCAACTTGAATTTGGTTTGTTTGAGTCATGCGCAAAGTCGCCGTCGTCTTTGAGTGCAAACGAATCGCGTGATGCGTTGAGTGAGTGAGTTATTCACTCGTATTTTGAGAGTCCACGAAATAAAGGGAAATTTCAGTTGAGTGAGGAACTTTTGTAGTTGTTTATGACTTGTGAATTGCCGGTGATTTTGGCATTGGCTCCAGTTGCAGTCGACGCTTCGCCATTTACGCTACTCGCACCCAGAGGGCCACTTGAATGAGGGGCACGTGTTGATTTCCATTTCAACTGGGACAGCTTTTTGGCCAACTCGTCTTGGCCACAAGACAAATGAGCTGACAACTCAATCAAGACTGTTGCAAGTTTAAGTCGAACAGAGACTCTGCTGAAGTAGTTTCTGAAGATTGTGAATGCAGATCGGGATATACTCGTATGTTGGGTGTATGAATGTTAAGCACTACTAAATAAATACAGCTTAGCCTTAAGACATTTCTTTTTGTCGCAGAATCAGTTTCTCTTAGCTTAATTTTCAAGCAAACTACTGACTACTAAAATCTATATAATTTACTACTAACAAGCAAAAGAGCCAGGGCGGGAGCGATTGTAGGGAACGATATGCTACAGTCGAAGTCGACTAAGACACACCCTTTTCTTAATATTCAAGAAGGAACTAATAACGAGTATAAACCTAAATAAATTTGTAAATAATACATACATTTTAAAAAGAATAATAACCTAATAAAAAGTGTGCCTCTGGTAGGTTTCGAGCTCCAGAACCACACCGCAAGAGTTTGACACTCCAACCATAGCGCCAATGCAACCAATAGTCGATTATATGGCAAATTAACAGTCTCCTTGCCTCAAGTTGCTGCTACCTCCAACCTTTGTATATTTGAAAATTTATTTGATTCAAATCTCTGGTGTTTATTGTCCGATTGCAATGAAATTTTCAGTACACATCGCAATTAAACTAAACTTTATGTATGCCGAAATTAGAATTTGTATATTTTAAGTTACTCGTGTAATTCGGGTTTTTTCGATTTTTGGGCGCGGAAGTGGGCGTGGCGAAATTCTAAAACACTCTAGACCTCAGGAGTATTGACACCAAATTTGGTTTATCTAGCTCTTATAGTCTCTGAGATCTAGGCGTTTATACAGACGGACGGACAGATGGACAGACGGACAGTCAGACGGACATGGCTATATCGACTCGACTGTTGTTGCTGATCAAGAATATATATACTTTATGGGGTCTGCCAGACTTCCTTCGACCTGTTACGCACATTTTGACAAACTTAATAGACCCTTATACTTTTTTAAAGTAAATGGTCTAAAAAATGACCAATATGCGGGCTTATATTTTTTAATTTAACCAAAAGCGACTTCCTTTTATTTTGAAAAAATGCACCGTTTAAAAGAAGTTGAAGCAAAATAATGTTGTTTAAGGTAAACTTTATATTAATACGCTAAGCAAATCCATTATCAATTTATGGAAAGCCTTTTAGGCAACTGTTAATCAATTGATTTGGATAAGTTTATTTGTTTGAAAGGTTTAACCAGAGTTTCATTTAATACGTTCTCCATTGCAATAAAGTTTACTCTTTTTAGTTTCTGTTCAATCGATTTGTCAATACTTCTTGAGTTTATACAACTGCAAAACTTACTATAGAATTCAGGCTGCTGTTAAAGATTTCTGCAATTGATGAATCACAGAAATAAATAAGATAATTGACTGTTGAACGAAAGGCTAAGGATTAAATTGAAGCCAGCTTTACACCTTTAAACACCTTTAAACGATAGCTACTTTTCGATAGTATTTACTACAAATTTAAGCTAATGTTGAACGGATTTGGAGTTACAACCTGACAGCTGCCTATCATAATAATCCAACTTACTAGTCAGTTTAGGAGAGACGGAAATAGATATGAGTACTACTATAATGGAATCATTGAAATATGCTGTTGGGATGAGTTTTGACCACTCCTGAATTTGACAATTTGAATAATTTTCATTAGGTTGATGATAGTTACTGCAAATTTAGACAATATAATTGATAAGCTGCTTCATGCTAATTAATTAAATCAACTGTTGAACCGATTCACTTTAAATCGTAATCATTTCTAACTACCGCTCATCAAGGAGTTGAAATAAATACTCTATCAGTTCATTCTAGTATTGAATCTATAGTACTGAACCCATTACAGATACTCTTCAACCAGCTAACTTACTGCTGATCCAAACTTGACAATTGAATTGGATTTAAGTGAAGATCAGAATGGGGTGATAAATGGGTTAGGGTTTAATTCGAGACGTTTAACTCGGTAGGTTTAGGTCTGAGCTCTTAGATTGGCGGAAGTTAAGCTAGTGGGATCCTAGAGGGTTTTGTTTGGGGTGGTTAAGGCTCGGGGAGTATAGTTTGAAGGGGTGTAGCTCGTGAGCCATAGATCTAGGAACTTAGCTCAGGGGTATTTAGTTCAGGGTGCTTAGATTCGGGAGGTTTGACTTAGAGAGATTTAACTTGGAGGGAGTAACTCAGAGGGAGTGAGGGGCGTAGAAAAAAGGATTCAGCTTGCGGGGGCTCTGAATACATCAATCGGGGTGATTTAGCTCGGGTGCTATAGTTCGACTGGCTTATCTTAGGGACTTAGCTTGTAGGCTTTACGACTGCGATTGATCGGGCTAGTTAATTAAAGCTACTATCCAACCGGTTCACTTTAAATCTTAATCATTTCTAGCTACCGCTCATCAAACAACTTTTTAAATACATTAGACAGCCTTTAACCACTGCATCCATTTCAAATACAGTTGAACCCATTTAAAATACTTTTCAACCAGCCAAATCACTGCCGATCCAATCTCAACAATTGCATATTGAATAAAACGATAATTCGTAATAATATTTCATATAGTCTTTACTTATTTTTGTGTTTATTTAAAAACGTATAATTAAAAGTCGTTTGTTTATATTGTAGCAAAAAAAAAAAAGATAGAAAGAGAGAGGGATTATAATATATATCATGCTATTCACACACTTATAACAATTCGTTGAAACTTGCAAGATTTTGAGCTCTATTATCATCTCTGGCTGGCCCAAAAATATATATGGAATTCTTTTTTCTTTTCTTTTTTCTTTTACATATCTTAACGGTCTACAAGTGGCTGCGTTTTTGCTTTTCTTTTTCGTTTTTCTTATGTTTTTTCTCCATTTTCTTTTTAGTTTTTTCTTGTTTTTGTTTCATTTTCATTTTGGTGACTTTTTTTCGCAAAGGGGACTTAAATAATATATTTCAATATTTTAATTATTGTATGTGTAAAAAGCTAATCGCGTTTTAAGAACGAAAACAGACAAAGGAGTTTGTAAATAAAGGGGAAACATATTACAGAAGATTGTAAGAGTTATTTATCGCTGGCCGAGTGAAAGGATTGGAATCACTCAAATTAGGAAAGTAGCAGCACAAGAAAAATACAAAGAAGTGGTAGTGATAGTGTAAGTGCGAGATGACAGCTGCAGTTGGGCTGTGGGCAAGGATTGGTTTCAGGGGGTCGAAAGGAAGAAGGGGTGGTGCAACTGCACTTCCGCTACAGCTTCATTTCCGCATCGTCCGTTGATAGTTGAATGTGTCGCGGAGGTTGGTGATGGAGAAGTGGCTGCTGTTAACGGGTGAACGGTTAAGCGGCTAACCGGTTAACCGGTTTACAGTATAGTGCCGGGTTTTCGCATCGCCAAACGACGACGCTGACCGAGCAGACCCAAACCGCGCGCCTGCTGCTTGGTGGTGGCCTCAGCGGCCTCAGTTGTCTCCTGCTCCTTGGCCGCACTGTCGCCGGACTCCTCGGAGTTTGTGGCAGCGGCAGCTTCATCCTTGGCTCCAGCCTGCTCGTTAGATCCATCGGAATGCTGCTCCTCCTCAGCGGGCGCTTCTGTAAGATTAAAGTAAAGATCAGAATGATGTGATAAATAGGTTAAACCCTAACCGAGAGACTAACTATTCGAGACGTTTAACTCGGTAGGTTTAGGTCTCGGGGGAAGTTTAGCTAGTGGTATCCTAGAGGGAGTGGTTTAGCTTGGGGAGCATTGTTACAAGGGGTTAAGCTTGTGAGGCTTAGTTCTTCAGGTGTTTAGTTCAGGGTGTTTAGATTGTGGAGATTTAGCTAAGAAAGTTAAGCTAGGAGCTTTGACTTTGAGAAATTTAACTAGGAGGTAGTAACTCCGAGGGAGTGAGTGGCGTGGAAGAAGGAATTCTGGTCGAGGGGCTTTGCATCGAAAGTATAAATCGGGCTGATTTAGCTCGGGTGCTATAGTTCGTTTGCATTATCTTAGGGGCTTAACTCGCGTGCTTTAGATAGGGGGTTTTAGATCAGGGTCTTTGCGTCAGAAGCTTAGCTTTGGGGGTTAAGTACTAGGGGGTTAAGCTCGCGAGGATTGGATTATAAATCCAGAATATATGGGGTTAGTTCAGTTAAACTAGTGGTTATTATCTGAGGAGTTTGGGGGGTTAAGTTAGCGATGTTATAGCTCGGGGAGTATAGTTTGGAGGGGCTAAACTCGAGTTGATTAGTTCAGGGGCGTTTACCTTAAGGTGTTTACTTTAAGGGGGCTTAGCTTAGGAATATTAATAAGGTGGTTGAGCTTTGAGAGGTTTAAGAGCTGAGGTATTCACCTCGAGGGAGTTATTTTCCGGAAGTATAGATAGCGGTGATTTAGTTCGGAGGGGCATAGCCTGTGGTCTTGGCTCGTTATGATAAACTCTCAGTGAGGTTAGCTCGAGGAACTTAGATCGACTGGTTTAACTGGAGGATTTAGATCGAAGAACTTAGCAATTTGATTTAGCTTATTAGAACTAGCTCAGTGGGTTTATTTCGAGGGGTTTAGCTAGATAAACCAAGATCGGGTAGCTAAGTTTGACAGTCTTAGCTTCATGATCTTAGCTCAGTGGGGTTTGGCTCGGAGGGCTTTAGCTTGAAGCTCAGCTCGAGGGCTAAGCTTGGGAGTTAAACTCCCTATAGGGTTAGCTCGTGGGGCTCAGATCGAGAGGTTTTGCTAGTGGGTCTACCCAATGAGTTTAGTTTGGACCGTTAGCTTGGAGAATTTAATCCGAGGGTTTAGCTTGGGGGCGTTCGATTCATGGGACTAAGCGGGACCTACCTGTGGTCGAGGTAGCCGCCGCAGCCGCAGCGCCGCCGAGATGCAGACGTCGCTTGGCTAGCAGCGGGTTGACTTTGCGTGGCGCTACCGCCGCCGACGAGGAAGCTGGAGCTGCAGCAGCAGCGCCTCCGGATGTGGCTGCGGCTGCCTTTGGCTTGGCCGCGTCAGTCTTGTGCAGCGCATTGAGGCGCGCACGGGTCTTGAGGCGATTGAGACCGGACGCGGGTCCAGCATGGTTGGCAGCGCTGCCGGCAGCGGCATCGCCCTCCTCAGTCTTCTCACCGGCCTCGCCGGTCTCCGCCTCGTTGCCCTTCACATCATTGTGATGACTGCTGTCCGCCGCCGAATCCTCGGCGGCCTCCTTAGGTGCCTCCGTGGTGGCGCCAGCGCGTCCCAACTTGCCACGTGGCAGCAATCGATTGCCGCCCGCGCGATGCAGATTGAAGCGTGATGGACGCGCTGTCTCCGCAGCAGCTGGCGCTGGAGCGGCCGCCTTGGCTGACTCATCGCCAGAGCTGCCCTCCTCAGCGGCAGCTCCGCTCTCAGCAGCTGGTGCCTTGGTGGTTGTGGTGCGACTGCGACCACGCAGATTCAAGCCGGGACGATTGCGCAGAGTGCTGCGTGCAGTTGTGCTGGGAGCTGCGTCTGATGAGCTGGCTCCATCGGCGTTCTCCTCATCAGCTACGGCGGGTTTCTCTGTGCTCGTGGTGGTGCTGGCGCCGCGCAGATTGAAACGATTGCGTGCTGTCAATTGGAGATACATCACATAAGTCTAGCTCACTCTTAAAAGTCTTTAGTTTAAGCCTATCTGATACTCACGTCTGCCACGCGCAAAGCCGGAGCTCACGGGTTTCACTTCCTTGGCGGGCGCAACCTCCTCCTCAACAGCGGGTTCTGCAGCGGGTTCAGGGCTGGCGGTGGTGCGTGCTCCTGGACGTGAACGTCCGCCGATTGATGGACGCGAGAAGCGATCTGTGGAGCAAGAGAGTTAATTAATGTACTGCAAAGTAGCTCCTCACTTCTGGAAGTTCAGTATTTAAATATTGAGGAAAGTTTCCCAGATATTGTGTTGGCAAACAAGTTATGACTTGTGATTTGTGTCTCAAGTTTAAGTGACTATTTCTACAACTGCGACATGACTTTCTTGGCAAGGCAATACATCAGGAAGTATGCCAGATATTGTACTTACTTCTGCCCGTCTTGGTGGGCTCCGTGGCAGGGGCATCGGTGGTGGTGGTGGTGCTAGCGGCGCCGCCTTCGCGCAGCTTGAAGCGATTGCGACCGGCGAGTCCGTTGAGACCCGAGCGTCTGCCGCCGTAGAGGGAGGGAGCTGCCGTGGTGGTGGTGGTGGTAGTTGTGGTGGGTGCCTCGGTGGTGGTTGTCGTGGTGGTGGTGCTGGTCGTTGTGGTGCTGGTCGTTGTCGATGAGAGCTCCTCCTCCACAGTGGTCAGACTGTCGGCATCGGTGCTGGCGGTGTCGGGACTGAGGGTGGTTTCATCGTTGCCGTCCGCCGCGGTGGTTTCCTCCATGTTGAGATTCTCGTTGGTCAGTATGGCATAGAGATCGAGGGCTGCCTTCTCCATCGAGGGCGTTGTCTGCTCCGACTCGTCATCCAGCTTGGCGGTGATCTCACGCTCTTCCTCCTCACGTTCCTTGGCCGCGCGCTCCTTGGCGGCTGCTGCAGCCGCTGCCGCCGCAGCTGCCTGCTCCTGTTCGACGGCAATGACGGGCTTCAGTTCCTTGTCGCCGTTGCGGGAACCCTTCTGCTGCTTCTCGTCCGTGTTGAAGGTCTCGCTGTCGACCAGCTCCAGGCTGGGACGCTTCACGCTGATCTTCTTGCGCTCAGCGGCCGTTTCCAGCGAGTCCAGAGCCGGCGTCGGTGGCACCTCGATGTTCTTGCCGCGACTGGGGAAACGTGTGTTCAGTGGCAAACGCTCAGCCTCAATGTTCTCGGAGGTATCGCTGACGGCGCTGGAGGCACGTCCCTTGGCCTTGCCGCTGTGCAGACTATTCTCGCTGGGCGTCGCCTGCGTGCTGCGATCGATGTTTGAATAACGCGTCTTGCCACGTGCATCGGGCGTCAGATCCTTGGTCTTGGTGTCGGCATCCTCGTCGTCCTCGTAGTAGTAGACATACTCGTACTCATAGTCCTGACCGTTGGGTCCCTTCTTGATCTCAATGCGTGACTTCTTGTTGTTCTCGCTGCCAGCGCCCTCCAGATTAAAGTTCTGATTGACAAACTCATCGTGTGGATCCACCAACATGTCGTCATCCAAGTTGTCAATCTTCTTGGCCGCCGTCGCTTGTGTGGTCAACTGATGTGTTGGCTGCTCGGTGACGGATCGCTTTAGTGCCAACTCGGCACGTTCAGCCTCCTCCACTTCACGTCTCACCTCGGCCAGTTCCTTCTCCTCGATGGCTCGCTTAGCCTCGATGCTCTTCATCACATCCTCGTTGATCAGCGCACTGAGCACGGGATTCAGCTCGGGACGCTCCTTTGTGGCCAGCAGATTCATTGAATAATCAGCCGACTCTGCAGCCCGAATGCTGATCCTGTGCGCCGTATGGAAACCCTCATCGCTCAGCAAACTCGCCTCCGGCACCTTGTGCGCCGTCTCGAACTCGCTCCTCACCACAGAATCGACCTGTTGCTTTTCCGATCCCCCTGCCAGCTCCTCGCCGGCCGCCAAGACGGCCAGGCAGCCCAGTAGACAACTGTAAAGAGCAGAGAATTTTGATTAATAAAAGGGCACTTTAAGACGAATTAACGAAATATTTGTCGCTTAAATTTATATTTGTATTTTTAAACCCTTTACTTTAAGAAAGCAAAAGGGTTTAATGAGTTTGTCAAAACAAGAATGTGCGTAACAGGTCTACGGAAGTCTGGCAGACCCCATAACGTATATATATTCTTGATCAGCATTAATAGCCGAGACGATATAGCCATGTCCGTCTGACTGTCCGTCTGTCCATCTGTCCGTCCGTCTGTATAAACGCCTAGATCTCAGAGACTATAAGAGCTAGAGTAACCAAATTTGTTGACAATATTCCTGAGGCATCCACAAAGGTCTAGTTTGTTTTAGAATTTTGCCACGCCCCCTTCCGCCTACAATTATCGGAAAAGCCCTAATAACACGAGTAATTTAAAAGGTACAAATTCCAAATTCGGCATACAAAACGTTTAGTTTAATTGCGATGTGTACTGAAAATTTCATTGCAATCGGACAATAAACACCAGAGATTTGAATCAAATAAATTTTCAAATATACAAAGGTTGGAGGTAGCAGCAACTTGAGGCAAGGAAACTGTTAATTTGCCAGATAATCGACTATGGCTGCATTGGCGCAATGGTTGGAGTGTCGAACTCATGCGGTGTGGTTCTGGAGTTCGAATCCTACCAGAGGCACAATTTATGTAGGTAATTATTCTTTATTAAATTTATGTACTATGTACAAATTTATTTAGATTTATTAATTCCTTCTTGAAGCATAAGTAAATGGGTCTCTCATAGTTTTATTTATTTAACGTTGATTTTTAACTAACAATTTAAATTATAATTATAATAATGTAATATTTATAATTAAATATTGTAAATGTTGTTAAGATCTCGTGATATTATTAAGATGATGATTTGTTTCAAGGATTGGGGAAATGCCCAGAAAAACCAAATCAGATCAATAAGTATTAGTATTATCATCTAGGAAGAAATTCTATTGCTCTAGATTTATTGTTATGTTTCATTGGTAAATTTATAACTTCGATTTAAAACTTTCAACGCTTTTAATTTTTAAAATATAAACGATTATAATGAAAGTTAATTGCAAATTTATATCAAATATTTTAGATAATATCTTCTCAAATATATCTAGGATTATTATAAGTCTCTTCTCGCAGTGGAAGTAAATTTGTATCACTAATTTTCGCCAGCATTAATCTAACTATGTTTTGATTAATCAATGGAGTAGCTGTACTGTGATTTCAATATGTTCTGCGTCCTTTTTATCATACCCATTATTATTTTTTTAATATTATTATTATTATTACTAAATATTTGTATCATTCCATTTTAAGTTTTCTACTAATTCACCATCAAAGACCATTGTATCTCCATTTGAATTGCTTCATCTTCTTTTGGGACCGATCTTAAGCTACATTTACTGCTCTATTATTTCATCATTTGTGTAAACTCTATGGTTTTCCTTCGAAATGAATCTGCAGTGAAATCTAATCAATGTCTACTAATAGACTACGTTTATTTTTTTTGTGTGTGATCATGACCTAGTCTCCCATTGCGATCGAAAAATTGTACATTGATTGAGTATAATTAAATCATTTGATCAAATTAGAGTTGGGCGTGAATTTGGGTGGATCGATCGCGTGATCTTTCAATGATCAATCATGTTTAGAGTCATTAGATGGTAAACCTTTCACAATTTCATTTGTCCGCACAGACAGACAGACAGACAGACAGACAGACAGACAGACGTACACATTTCGTACATGCGATCGTCATGTCGTTCAATTGCAGCAATAGTTCATTGGGCTTTGCGAATCCGCATTGCGATGCAGCCAAGAGTGAGAGATAGATAAAGATACAGATACAGACACACAGCGAGAGGGAGGGAGAGAGGGAGGGAGGGAAAGTGATACACCAGCGATGCTCAAGGCAAACCACAAAATGGAATAAAAAAAAAATATATATAAATTAAATATTGACCAGTCTCCGACTGCGTTCGGGAAACTTGAGACAGGAATACGTAGAGACATTAACGTTAACGTATCGCATATTGTGCGAACCGGTTTCAAACAAAAGGTGTTAACCCATTTCGATTTCGTTTTCAATTTCGATTTCGTTGGCCATTTCAACAGACCGGGCTCGAACCTCAGACTCTCCAACCAAGCAGACTTTAAAAACCTACCAGACGGGCCGAAACTCCCGAACCGGGCAAAACGCCGCTGTTCGATATTTAAAGACCAGACGCGGGTCGCGGGTCGACTCGACCTCCCCCTCTACCAATCCCCGCCCCCTTCCCATCACCCCTCCAATTCGTCCATATGTTGCTCGCTCTTGACGATAACTTTTAACATTTTGAATTATGTGCAGTTGGCGTTCGCCGTTTTTTATTTTTTCTCTTTGCTGTGTGTTTATTTTGTTGTTGTTTTTTCAGTCGAACAAGTTTCGACAACAGCTCGTTGTAAAGGTAGACAACTTCAACTTATTTTAATTGCAACAGCAACACTAACAGCACTGAAAAACACTAACAACTGCCAGCCCAAATACTCTCGTAGTAGACCAAGAAGAAACAATAGCTTCAAGAAAAGTTATAATTATGTCTACACATCGTGCAAATTGCTGGCAGAGGAGCAAACCTTTGTTTTTTTTTAATATTATATTATTTTTCACATACCCTGTAAATATGACATGTATGTGATAGACTTGCAGAAGAGTATGTAAGAGGGGGAAAATGCAATTTTTACTCGTATTCTGTATATTTTACTAAGTAGGAAACTTAAAACTTATTGGTAACTCTTTGGATTGTACTTGACTGAGAGAGACAGAGAGAGTGTGTCAATAAAATAACAGGGTATATTTAGTGTATTTAAGACAAGACTACAAACCCTTGAAGGGTTTTCAAGAAAGGTTCGCTTAGATAGTTCCGTTTTAGCCAACTCTGAATCGAAGAATTTGAGTTGAGTCTCAGTTCAATTTTAAGCAAATATAATAATCTAATTTCCACCAATTGTTTAACTATTTTTTATTAAACATTTTTAAAGTTTTTTCAAGTTTTTACAAGTAAGTAATGAGCCGATATTTAGCTTAAAACGAAATCTTGTTAAGTAAGTTATTTTATTATATATTTTAACTATTTTAAAGTCAATTTTAATTGAAATTATAGATATAGTATATAACATTTGAAAGAGTTTAAGAGTAGCTAATGATTTTGTTATTGTTTTTCCACTGTTGGAAAATCAAGTATGATTAAAACTATAGATAAAATAACTTTTTAAAGAGTTTACCTATAGATATTGATTTTAATATAATTTTTCTACTATTACAAAATAAAGTTAAATTAAAACTATATACAATATATCTTTTTAAAGAGTTTAACTGTTGATAATTATTTTAAAATCAAATAAAATTTAAACTGAAAATAGTAAAACTTTATAAAGAGTTTAACTATAGATAATGTTTTTAATATTATTTTCCACTGTTGGAAAATTAAGTAAAAATTAAAACTATAAATAAAATAACTTTTTAAAGATTTTGACTGTTTGTAATTATTTGATTATTATTTTTCCACTGTAGTAAAATCAAATAAAAATTAAAACTATAGATAAAATATCTTTTTAAAGAGTTTAACTGTAGATAATAATTTTAATATTATTTTCCACTGTAGTAAAATCATGTAAAAATTAAAACTAAATTTATTATAATTTTTTAAAGAGTTTAACTGTTGATAATGAATTTTATATAATTTTTCCACTATTAAAAAATCATGTTAAATAAAAACTGAATTTAGTATAACTTTTTATAGAGTTTAACTATAGATAATAATTTTAATATTATTTTTCCACTGTAGTAAAATCAAGTAAAAATTAAAACTATATATAATATATATTTTTAAAGATTTTAACTGTTGATAATTATTTTATTATTAATTTTCCACTGTAGCAAAATCAAATAAAAATTAAAACTATAGATAAAATATCTTTTTAAAGAGTCTAACTGTTGATAATTATTTTATTTTTATTTTTCCACTGTAGTAAAATCAAGTAAAAATTAAAACTATAAATAAAATAACTTTTTAAAGATTTTGACTGTTGATAATTATTTTTTTATTATTTTTCCACTGTAGTAAAATCAAGTAAAAATTAAAAATATAGATTAAAAATCTTTTTAAAGAGTCTAACTGTTGATAATAATTTTATTATCATTTTTCCACTGTTGGAAAATCAACTAAAAATTCAAAATGAAATTATAAATAGTAAGATATTAAAAACTAATTTTTCCGCTAGCATATAGAGTATCTGCTAGTCACCCCCCACTCAATTCAAATGCCATGTTTTAGGTCTTGCAGCATTGTCTGAGGTAATGCCGACATCTGTGTGGCAAAGGGGAAGGAAAGGACAGGGAAGGCGGAATAGTCAGCTGTCCGACTTCTTGGCCATGTTATGCATGAGGTGACAATGCGCACATCGCCTCGACACCAACCACCAACATCAACAACACCAACAACGACAACAACAACGACAACATCAACAACAAATACACAAAATCTAGCAACAAAGAGTGTGCAATATTGGAAATCGCACAGTGGGCCGACATATGCCAAAAATGGCACTAAAAACTAATTAATACACCCAAACATAACCAAAAACTGCAGTTTGTTAATTGTTGTTTGATTTATTGTCTTGCAGTTGAAAGGCAGTAAAATTTAACAAAATGATTAATCATTTGATTAATTCAATCAGATTATTTTATGATAATTTTAGATTATGCCATCATAATTGACGCTCCCTAAATTACAATAAAAACTACATTCTGATTACTAGATTATTGTCAATTTCACCATTTACTGGTAGTCAGTTTTTTGCTAATAAAAACTCTTTTATTGGAAACTTTTATAAAGTCTTTAGACACCTTAGCTATTAAGTTTTTAACTATACTTGTTATTATACTTTATATGTATTATTATATGTGTGGCTTAATGTATGAATAACATCAATTTTGAATAAAAGTAGTAATTGTATACACTGATAAAAAAATTTAAGATTTATGTCTCAAAACTCGAGAACAAATATTTCTTTAAATAGAGAAAACTTCTTGATTGTAAGTCCACGTATTTTTGGTAGTTTTTATATTTTTGTCTCAAAGTTTTCTTATTTTGAAAATAAAATATTAAAGATGAATTTTCTTGATTTAAGAAACCAGTGATATTTATTAGTTTAGGTTTCTTGTGATCACTTTTAAATATGTGATTTAATGTATAGATTAAATTGCCATATTAAATTTATATGATAATAAACCAAACCGTTTTTACTTTCCAATACATAGTACGTTTGAAGAAAATCATTTCATAGCATAAAATATTCTTGTATTGTTATTTAAATTTACGTGATAATTAAAAAGCTGTGTACTTTCAATTATAATTAAATACATTAAAACTTTTATGACTATATATTTTTTTAATTAATTTTAATTTTTGAGACCAAAGTCTCAATAATAGAGAAAACATACTTAAGGAATTCCTATTATTTTTTTGTTATACTCTCAATTAGAAGTGTTATTACAAATTTATTATGTAAGTCAAATGTTTCAGATTTTAGAAACCGGTCATTTTAGTCAATGAAAAGAAGTTTACTATGGGGAAAACTGCAATTTTATTAGATTAATTGTTTGTGACAATGATTAGTAATTCAACAATTACATTATATATTAAATCGATTACATATTTCCCCCGCTAAACTCGTTACATTTTAAGTGAACTACCAACTACCTTTCTATTCCATTTGTAGGCGTTTCTTTCAGCCACACCCTTGTCTGACTGTCATTACAAGGAGTTATTATCATGCTAGACACACACACACACACTTTTACTTCCTGTTTGTTTTTGTATCTCTTTTAATTTTTTTTTTACATTCTATTTTCAAGGAATTTTCATAAGTTTAATTTGAGCGCGTGTTCAATTGATTGCGCACCACGGTGACAATGTCAGAGATCAGAGTTAACAAGTGTTGTGAATGTGAATGACTGATTAACTGCTTACAGTTAGTTTTATGTGTGTGTGTGTGTGTGTGTGTGTGTGTGTAAGTAACGGGGCAATATATTCATAGAGTAAACCAAGTATTACACAGAGAAAAATAAACAAGGTAAATCACATTATTTACACTTTATTATTCAACAATTTTTGCCTTCACTTTTTGCACCAACGACTTTTTTTTTAGTTAATTTAAAATGTGTACACTTAAATCTCAGTTGTAATATGAACTTCAAAGCATATTTTATTTAACTAACAAGCGATATTAAATACATATACTTTTAATATTCAATTTAAGTGCATTTGCTGTTCAATTAGGTAAAGATGATATTTATTTTAAAGACGTAAAAATGTTGGATTTTAAGTTGAATAAAAAAATATATAAAAAAATATGACACATTTTTAATTTGAGTATATTTTAAAATTAATAGGAATAATATTAAACTCAATGTGGCTTTTAAACTTGGAATTGTTTTTCACATAGATTTTAAGCTGAATATAAAAATATATAAAAATATATATATATAAAATATGAGAAGAGTTTCAATAACTTGAGATTTTTCTAAATAAATATGATTAACATTAAACTAAAAATGGCAATTAAAATTTGAATTGTTCTTTTATTTATTATGAATATAATTTTATTTATTTATTTTATTTATTTATTTTTTTCCAATAATTTTGAATTTTAAGTTGAATAAAAAACTATAAAAGAATATGGCAAATTTTTAATTTGAGAACAATTGACAAATGACTTTTGAGATATTTGAAAATACATATGATTAACGTTAAACTAAATATGACATTTAATTTAATTTAAATTTTTTTTTTCAAAAATTATTATCTTAATATTATCTTTGATATTAAAATATGTTATTATTTAAATCATTGTGCTTTCCAGTTAATTTAAATGTCACTTATGATGTTTCCAATGTTAATACTTAAATATATAATTACACAAAGCATTTATTCTATCAGTTTAATAATAATTTTGTATTTGAAGTGCACTAATAAAATATAAAATAATATGACACATTTTTAATTTGAGAACAATTTAAACAAGCCGATCAGTGGAGCGCACGCGACTGTAGGAAACCCTGTGCAGGTCTTCAAAGAAAAGTGTTTTCAATATATTGGGATTTAAATCCACGCGTTTATACAGACGGACAGACTGACAGACGGACAGACAGACGGACAGGTGTCAATCGACTCGGCTATTGATACTGATTAAGAATATATATACTTTATAGTGTCGGAGATGCTTCCTTCTGCCTGTTACATACATTCACACAAATTCATTTTACCCTTTTTTGCCCATTTTTAATGGACATAGGGTATAAAATATGATTAACATTAAACTAAATATGACATTTACAATTCAATTTATATTTCATTTAGATATTTGTTACATTATATTATCTCTGACATTTAAGTATGTTATTAGTTAAATAAAAGTGTTTTATAGCAAGTTGAAATATGATTTATGGAGCTTCCAATGTTAATACATAAATATATAATTACACACAATGCATTTGTTATATCAGACTGAATGAATAACTGAACGAATGACTGAATAAGTGACTGAATAAATGACTGAATAAATGACTGAATAAATGACTGAATGAATGACTGAATGAATGACTGAATGAATAACTGAATAGGTGACTGAATGACTGACTGGACGGATAACTGAATAGGTGACTGAATAAGTGACTTAATAAGTGACTGAATGAATGACACACTGAATGACTGAATGAATGACTGAATACGTGACTAAATGAATGACTGAATAAGTGACTGAATGAATGACTGAATGAATGATTGAATGAATGACTGAATGAATGACTGAATGAAAGACTAAATGAATGACTAAATGAATGACTGAATAAGTGACTGAATAAGTGACTGAATACGTGACTGAATGAATGACTGTATAACTGACTGAATAAGTGACTGAATAGGTGACTGAATGAATGACTGAATGAATGACTGAATGAATGACTGAATGAATGACTGAATAAGTGACTGAATGACTGACTGGACGGATAACTGAATAGGTGACTGAATAAGTGACTGAATGAATGACTAAATGAATGACTGACTTAATAAGTGACTGAATGAATGACTGACTGAATAAGTGACTGAATAAGTGACTGAATGAATGACTAAATGAATGACTGAATAATTGACTGAATAAGTGACTGACTGAATGACTAAATGAATGACTGAATAACTGAAAAAGTGACTGAATAAGTGACTGAATAAGTGACTGAATACGTGACTGAATGAATGACTAAATGAATGACTAAATGAATGACTGAATGAATGATTGAATGAATGACTGAATGAATGACTGACTGAATTACGAGTGCTATAGCTATTGCTGTTACTGTTGCTGTTGTTGTTGTTGTTGTTGTATCTATTGTCTTGTCTCTTTGGGCTGATCACATTGGAAAGGCCACTTGGCAACTGGGCGACGCTTTTCTTAGCTCAGCTTTGGCTTGGTGGGGGGGGGGGGGGAAAGGGGTGCTGGGTAAGGAGGGAGTGTTGTAGGAGTGTATGTGGCATATGCATGTGGCAGTTGGCTTTTTGGGTGTGGCATGCAATGCAATTTGTATTTTCATTTGGCAATTCATTTGTTAGTCAAAAATAAAGAAAAAAATACAAAAATGCCAAAAAAGTGGCAGTCGCGCATGCGTTTTGACGGTTTTTGGCCATTAGATGCGGCGCCGTAGACTGTTTAAATGTGTGTGTGTGTGTGTTAGTGTGTGTGAGAGTGTGTGTGTGTGTGAGTGTCTTAGGTGTGTTTATAGTCGCCGCTGGAGGCCATTGACGTCGTTGGGAGCAGTGAAGCAGCAACAGGCAACAGGCAACAATGTTGCTCAAATGTAAAATACGTTGTTTTTTTCTTCATTTTTGCATTGTTGTTGGATGCGTCGCCGTTTTTTTGTGGCAAAAAGGTTTTTGACTTTATCTTTGGACCAGCATTACCTTTACATTTGTGTTTTTGTTTTTCTGTTGACCTTTCTGACACGCAGCGGCTTTGAGAGAAACCCAAAGCCGAAGCGAAGCGAAGACAAAAGTCCAAGTCCAATTAGCTGCTTTCGGCAGATTTTTGGCCTTTGCAGTTGGCCTTTTGCAAAAACCGTTTAAAGCAATGACTTAGAGTCATATAAATTAATTGATTGACTGACTAACTAACTAACTGACTGACTAACTAACTGACTGATTGACTGTCAGTCTGTCTGTCTGTCTGTCCGACTTGCTGACCGTTTAATGCCCAAAGCAAACTTGTTGACCAAGGCCAACAATCTGCATGCCAAATTTATGAGCTGTTTTCACTGCTCCACCCCTGTACCAGTCGTCTCCTCCCCTTCCCCTTCCCCCTCTGCTTTGCCCTGCACTTTAAACCATAAAATGTTGCTGCAGCTTCTTGCATTTTTATGCTTTCAGCCAAACAATGTAAGCCAAACAGACAGGCTAAATGGTTAGCAAGAGGCGGTTGTAGGTAGTCAGAGGGGCAGAAAGTTACAGCCACGTTGTAGTTTAAGGGTATGAAGTCAGCTGGATTATTGGCCTAAACCAAAAGCATACAGCGGAAAAAAAAATCAAGTATTTTGTAATTAAAATGCAAAACATCTCAAACTTCATTTCTCACTAAGCATAAAAAGCTACTGAAGTCAAGAAAATCTAACATAATTCAAGCACAAAATTTCCTAAGTCCGAAAACTTAAGTACTTTCAAGTATTTTCAAACTTAAAGTTGAGTTCAAAACCTACTTGAAGTAGAATTCAAACTCTTTCTGAAACCTTTAAAATCTGTAACTTTTGTACTCAGATCCTTTAAGTTTTAAATGAGAATGTGATACTTCATCTATTGATACTGCAGACTTAAATCAAAGTTGGGTAAACTTAATTTATGATTTTAAAATTAGCACAACACCTCACTCAATCTAACAATATGATTCAAATCATGTTGAAGACTTTCTGAGAGTATTAAAATAAGTGAAAACTAACTACAGAAATTAGTCAGTTAAATAAACACTTCATTTCTCAGCTCCAATTGAAATGCTACTCATAGCAGACAAGCTACTAGAACCATTTGGAAATTCTAAGCAAGCGGATGCAAAACTTTACGAACTTACTTAATTCAAAAACGCTTTCTTTTAGTTCAAGATTATGTGTACTTGGTTTAAGATTTTTCACACTTATTTTCAGTAATTCTTAGTTATATTAAGTAAGTATCTTAAGAGTGGTAAATACTTGATTATGAAATGTCGTAAATCTAAAGTTATACTTGATTCAAGAACGCTTTCTCTTAAATCAAGATTATTTGTACTTGATTTAAGATTTTTCACGCTTATTTTCAGTAATTTTTAGTTATATTAACTAGGGATTTTAAGTGTGGTAAATACTTAATTTAGAAATGTCGTAAATCACGAGTTATTAATTAATTCAAGAACGCATTCTCTTAGTTTGAGATTATGTGGACTTGGCTTAAGATTTTTCACACTTATTTTCAGTAATTCTTAGTTGTATTAAGAAAGGTTTATAAGTGTGGTAAATACTTAAGTAATTAATTTTGCTACGTCTATTTCGCGCTGTGCAAACACATTGTTGTGCACAGCACTCACTCCTTGTGTGTGTGTGTGTGTGTGTGTGTTTGTGTGTTTTTATGGGTAATCACTGACCACAGCCAGTTGGCAGCAGCATCTCCTCGGTGTGTGGCTAATGTCAGAGGTGCAACTTGTGGCTAACTGGAAACTGGCATCCAGAATGCAGTTAAGCGTAAAATTGGCCAATTGGCCAAACGTTGCGTATACGCAATGTGCTCGAGGGAGTTGTTGTTGTTGCTGTTGTTGTTGTTGTTGTTGCATCTATCGATGCTGCGTGAGCGGATAAACGTCAAGCGAAACTAACGCTACACTGAGAGAAATAAATGCGAATTTGTATGCAATTGAAATTACATTGAAATTAAGTACGAATTATCTTGAATTAAGTATATACCATTTTGGTTATTTTAATTGATACAAGTAAAAATTACTCAAAAATGGCACAAAACAATTTTTAAGCAAGTGCAAATTATCTTAAATTAAGAGAAAATAATCTTAAATTAAGCAAAACTCTTGACTTAATAGAAGTAAGTATGAAAATACTTTGTATAAGTTCGGATTTCGCATTGGAAACAGTTGTTCATAGCGATTACTCACAAAACAAGTTCGTAGCATCTTAAATCAAGTTTTTTATTAAATATTTTGTCTATCGCTTGTTTAAAATTCCCAAGTGGTTCTGTCTTGTGTTATATCAGTTCAATGAACACTGAGAACAACTTTGATTATATTTAAGTAGATAATTCATAAAGTCTGTATTCACTTACTTTCAGTTTTATTATTTCCGGATGCTTAAAATACTTATTTAATGAACATTTTATACTAACAAATTAAGTTTACAAATTTTGCATAGAAGAAGACTTATGTTCTTATTTTAAAATGTTTTTATTTCATTTTCTGAGTATGAACTGTTGAATTTATGCAAGTTATCGATATGTTGTAGTATTTGTAGTTATTCATCTCTAAGTTTGAAGAGTTCCATCTCTAATCGCATTCGTTTCTTTTCCTTTATAATTCTCTCTGAATAAAACGTTCATCGTTTTCACATCGTTCTTATTTATAACTCACTGTACAGGCAATTCTCTCTAACATAATCAAATTGATTCACGATTGAATTTGAGCCTTAAACTCACTGTTAAATTGTAAGATGCTTAAATAATTGAATTACCAAATTAAAGACATTGTACTTGTAATAAGATCGAGTTTCTTGACTTAAAGATTTTAAATTTTAGTAAAAAATCAAGCACGAAATATTTGAAATTTGTGCTCTGTGTAATTTTCTTTAAGAGATTAATCAATCAGCATTATATTAGAAATACCAGATATAATTTAAATGAAGAATTTAAATTGCTTTAATCTGTTTCTTTGCTTTAATTGAAGATTATTTAGTTAATTGCCTTTTGGCAGGTATTTTTGTGTTATGTTGAATATTGATATTTCTGTCATATCGACAAATAATAAATTGACCTCGAGTCGGCCAAACACCAAATTTTAATTAGTAAAGAAACAGATCGCTTATTATAACAGAAATGTTCCATTTTTAATGGAAATTATTTCTTGTTCTTTATGAAATTTATTGCGAAAATATTAAATTGAAATGGTGAAAAAATATCAAATAAATACGCATTTGTATAAGACAAGTTTCCTTTAACTAAATATATAAGATATGAATATGAATATAAGTACATAATAATATATATGAATATAATAACTGAATATAGATAAGTTAGCATCCAATGTGAATTACCAGAAATTAAAAAAATCATAAAATTATTATGGCATCATTGAAAGTATTGAAATTTATACAAAATTTATATATATTTATATTCAATATTATAAATATTATTTTTATTTATTTTTATATTCTTTATTATATATATTATATATTTACAAATATATACTTTATTATATATTTATATTTATATTTTTATTTATATTTATATTCCTTATTCTATCTAATATATGTAAAAAGGAGTAGTATTGGAACTAGATGGCAACGCCTATTAACGTTAAGCAGTAAAAGAAGATGGCAATGCCAGACAACGTTAAGGAGAACGTTACGTTTATATAGTCGATACAAGCAGCAAGTGTGGTCAAGTCGCAGAAAAAGTAAAGTCGTCGTGAGAAGAAGAAAAGCAGTTAAAAGATTAATTTTGTCGAGAAGTCCGGAGTATAAAAGTAGTGTACGTCGTGGAGAATAATCGTCGAAGATTATAAGAAGCTGTTTTGTCGTTTGCTGTATTTTTCATGAATTTTTGTCACTTATCATTACAATTTTGATTTAATAAACACCCATCATTAACATTATTCACATTTGGGGGCTCAACCGTTCGGATCGTTTATTGAAAATATTGAAAATCGTGTGCACAGAAGTTTAGCATAATACATTTCGAGTCGTAATATTGTGAAATTACTGGCAAGATTTCGTCATCGTCGGAAAGTGAATACGAAAGCATGAGCGAAGAAGGGCAAAAGAGGATCACGCGAGCGCAAGCCAGCAACTGCGTCACAATTAACGAACAAGGAATAGACAGAATGCAAATGGGAGAAGATGCAGGCAGTAGCAATAAAGCTGAAAGTCGGCGGAATATAATGGATTTGAACGCATTGCATGAAGAAAATAATAGAAGTTTGCAACAAATTATTCAGTTGCTTACATTAAAAATACAAGCTGATGAAATTACACACGCTGTGAGAGAGCCAAGGATTGCAGCTGAAAAATTTCATAAAATTGTCCCAGACTTCGATGGAGACAATATGCCGGTCGAACAGTGGTTTACTAATTTCGAGCAAAACGCAGACGCTTATGAACTCAGCGAAAGTCAACGATATGTTCAAGCCCGTGGAAAAATGACGAAATTAGCTAAATTGTTTCTGGAATCTGTCGTGGTGTATAATTTTGAAGATTTAAAAAGTGTCCTTATAGCCGAGTTCAAGCGTACGCTAAGAAGTGCCGATATTCACACAATGCTAACGGAGAGAAAGATAAAGAAAGAAGAGCATTTTCTCGAATACGTTTTGAACATGAAGAAAATAGCTGTGCAAGGAAAAGTGGATGAAGAGTCCGTTATTGGCTATATAGTGGATGGACTTGATTTAAAATCGGAATATAAATTTATGCTGTACGGTTGCAAGACTTATCAAGAGCTGAAGGAGAAATTTGACACTTATGAGCGCAAGTGTTGTAGCGAGAAACAAAACAAACCACACAGTGGTGGCAAGAAAAACATGCCCATTGCGAAAAGCTTGCGATGTTTCAATTGTGGCTCAGCAGATCACATGAGAAAAGATTGTAAGGCCGAAACAAAGTGTTTTAAATGCGAAGGCGTGGGACACATTTCCAAAAATTGTCCACAAGCTCTAAAGAGCGTCAACGTTGTGAAGGACGACAAACGCCTCAAGGTAGTTGTGCTGAATGGCGTCAAAGTGGCATGCTTAGTCGACACAGGTTCAGATGTGACGATCATTCGAGAATGTGTCTACAAGAAGATTGCTGATGTTACTCTGGAGAAGTGCTATTCTGTTTTGCGAGGTTTGGGAAATAGCAAGACGCAGCCGTTGGGAATGTTTGTTGGTGTTGTGGACGTCGATGGCTTTAAAACTGAGCAGAAATTTGTTGTGGTCCCCGACTACAATATCGAGAATGATGGCCTGCTAGGATTTGACTTTGCGTCGAAGTTTTGTCTAACGCTGAACGAAGGAGAGTTCACCTTTTCAAAGGCCTTAGCGCTGCCGGAAAGCGCTGAACCAAACGAGCTAAGTATTTATAATATTGTCGAGGTCGGAAGTAATATAAATGCTCCCCCACAGTTTGTTCCATTGATCGAGTCGGTGATTTCTGGGTACAAGACATCTGTATCGCCATTGGAATGTCCTGTACAGATGAAGATTGTGGCAGATGGGCAAATGAAGCCGTTCCGTCATCAACCAAGCCGTTGTACACCTGTGGAGTGCGAAATCGTGAAGCAGCAAGTTGACGACTGGTTACAAGAAGGCGTAGTGAGCAAGTCCACGTCCAATTTTGCAAGCCGAGTGGTGATCGTCAAGAAGAAGGACGGCACGAGCAGAGTTTGTGTGGATTTTCGTCAGCTCAACGCGATGGTGCTGAAAGACTGCTTTCCTGTACCATTAATGGACGACGTTTTAGAGAAACTACAAGCGGCAAAGGTGTTCATCGTTATGGACTTGGAGAATAGTTTCCTACATGTGCCCATCGAAGAATGTAGTCGAAAATATACAGCGTTCGTAACCCGAGAAGGACTGTTCGAGTTCAGGCGTGCACCTTATGGTTTCTGTAACTCACCTGCTGTGTTTAATCGCTTTGTGAATTTTATTTTCCAAAGATTGATGGCACAAGACGTTATGCAGCTGTACATCGATGACATCATCATTTATGCACAATCAAATGAAGAATGCATCGTGAAGTTGAAAGCAGTTCTGGATGAGGCTGCTAAATACAATTTGCGCATTAAGTGGAAGAAGTGCCACTTTTTACAAAACGAGATAAGCTTTCTTGGTCACAAAGTCGAAGGCGGAAAAATCTGGCCAGGACAGGAGAAGACACAAGCAGTTCGCAAGTTTGCTTGCCCGAAAAATATAAAAGGTGTTCAATCCTTTTTGGGGCTAACAGGATTCTTCAGGAAGTTCATCGAGGGATACGCAAAGATCGCCCGGCCGTTAACAGACCTTTTGAAAAAAGATGCAGTTTTCAAGATCGAGGCAGCTGAGTTGAAGGCCATGAATACGTTAAAAGATGCCCTATCAGATGAACCTGTGTTGCGCCTATATTGCAGAGACGCGCCAACGGAGCTTCATACAGACGCGTCAAAAGATGGATTTGGTGCTGTGCTGCTGCAAATTTTCGAGGGACGACATCATCCCGTGTTTTACTGGAGCAAGAAGACGTCGCCAAGTGATGAAAAACGTCATAGTTATGTGCTGGAGGTGAAAGCTGCGTATCTTGCGATGGAAAAGTTCCGTTATTACCTTCTTGGCATTCGTTTTAAGCTAATAACCGACTGCGCTGCTTTTACTCAAACTGTAAAGAAGAAGGATATACCACGTGAAGTTGCTCAATGGATTCTCGCAATGCAAGATTTCGATTATCAGGTGGAGCATAGACCTGGAGATAAGATGAGACACGTTGATTGTCTAAGTCGGTATCCGCAAGATGTTCTTATTATAACATCAGAGGTCTCAACACGTCTTAAAGCCGCACAGCAGAAGGACGACTACATTAAGGCGATATTGGAAATAATGAAATCTCGTCCATACGAAAACTTTACACTGAAGGGTGGAATTCTGTATAGACACGTTGGTGGCAATCAATTGCTGGTGGTACCCAAGAACATGGAGCATGAGATAATCGTTGATGCACACAAGAATGGTCATTTTGCCGTGCAGAAGACAATGCATGCTTTGCAACAACAATTCTGGATCCCACACATGGAGAGAAAAGTCGCACAAATAATTAATACATGCATCAAATGTATTATAGTCAACAAGAAGCTGGGAAAACAGGAGGGTCATCTTTATTGTATAGAGAAAGGAGACAAGCCGCTACACACTCTACACGTTGATCATTTAGGACCCATGGACTCTACGGGAAAGCAGTATAAGTTTATATTTGCAATGGTGGATGCGTTTACGAAATTTGTTTGGCTGTTTACCACAAAGAGCACCGGCAGTGACGAAGTATTGAAGAAACTCGATGAGTGGTCTAACGTTTTTGGCTATCCAGCACGAATCGTTAGCGACAGAGGAGTCGCGTTTACATCAAATAGCTTTGCTGATTACGTCAAGGATAATGGGATCGAGCATGTTTGGACAACTACAGGAGTCGCACGTGGCAATGGACAAATAGAGCGTGTCAACAGGTGCATATTGGCAATCATCAGTAAGCTGTCTGCAGACGATACCTCAAAGTGGTATAAGTTTGCTCCACAAGTGCAAAGAGCCATTAATTCGCATGTTCACTGCTCAACAAAGAAGACACCGTTTGAACTAATGTTCGGAGTTGGAATGCACTGCAAGATCAGCGACAATATCACATCGATGCTGGAGCAGGAATTGGTTGACGAATTTGACATGGAGAGAGTGAAAATTCGAGAAGAGGCAAAGAACAATATTTTGCTGGCTCAGAAGAGATACAAAGAAAACTTTGATAAAAACCGAAAGACCGAGTACGGATATAAAGAAGGCGATTTGGTTGCAATACGACGAACCCAGTTTGTTGCCGGTAAAAAACTTGCATGTAATTTTCTTGGTCCGTATGAGGTTGTCAAAGTAAAGCGCAACGGTCGATACGACGTCAAGAAAGCCGCTCATGTAGAAGGACCAGCTGTAACATCAACAAGCAACGACAATATGAAATTGTGGAAATACGTTGATCAAAACGAGGAGCTGTTGTCGTCTGGGTCAGACGACAGTGATCAGGATGACCGAATGTAAAAAGGAGTAGTATTGGAACTAGATGGCAACGCCTATTAACGTTAAGCAGTAAAAGAAGATGGCAATGCCAGACAACGTTAAGGAGAACGTTACGTTTATATAGTCGATACAAGCAGCAAGTGTGGTCAAGTCGCAGAAAAAGTAAAGTCGTCGTGAGAAGAAGAAAAGCAGTTAAAAGATTAATTTTGTCGAGAAGTCCGGAGTATAAAAGTAGTGTACGTCGTGGAGAATAATCGTCGAAGATTATAAGAAGCTGTTTTGTCGTTTGCTGTATTTTTCATGAATTTTTGTCACTTATCATTACAATTTTGATTTAATAAACACCCATCATTAACATTATTCACATATATATTTATATTTACATTTATATTCTTTATAATATATATTGTATATTTATATGTATATTTATTTATTTTATTATATATATAATATTAACATTTATATTTTTATTTATATTTAAATATATTTATTCATTATTCCATATTTTATATATTTAAATATATATTTATATTCTTTATTATATAAATAATATTTATACTTATATTTTTATTTATATTTATATTTATATTTTTATTTTTATTTATATTTATATTTATATTATTAATTCTATATAATATATATTTATTTATATGTTTATATTTTTATTTAAAACTATATTCTTTATGCTATATATTATATTTATATTTATATTCTTTATTTTATATATTATATATATTTGTATATATTTATATTTATATTCTTTATGCTATATATTATATTCTTTAAAGACATATTCTTCCTATCTATATATTCACTATCTTCCCGTCCATTTAACTTTCCCAATAAACCCAGCAACTATTGCTGCTAGAGACAACAAATAAAGACAACTAGTAAGTAACTTTAATACTTATTAACCAGATGTAAAGGGAGACATTTTTTTACTGAATTCAATGCACAATTAATAAAGGAAAATAGCTAATTTAAAAGTAATTTTAATTAGCGGAATTTTTGATAATAATCAGTTGTTAAATAAACGACATTGGACTTAATAATAATTACAGCATTATTTGGTGACTTTCGTTTGCTGATTGCTTTTACTTTATGTACAGAGTGTGGCAAAAGTTATCACCCTATTAAAAAATGCTATAACTTTTGCATGTGGCCAAATGTCAATTCGGTTTTGACATTTGTGAAGCAGTAAACAAAAGCAGAATACAAAATCGACAAGAAATAAATCGGTTTAATTCGCGGCATAATTGTTTTCATTTCATTTACAAAAGTTATAGCGTTTTCCAATAGGTTGACTACTTTTGCCCCACCCTGCAGAATGTACAAAATATGTGCTAATACTTTGTAAAATGATATCTCTCTCTCTCTCTCTCTTGTATACAATTTGCACTAAAAATCGGTAAATTAAAGTTCTTGTTGCTCATTTAATTTCTTTGTTAATTCAAAGTTAATTTTGGCCAAGAATTTAAGGGATGCGCTGGAAAAAGGATTTTTAGATAGAAACTTTTTAATTGAACTAGCGTTGGGTACTCCCCTCCCCTCTCCTCCCCTCTCCTCCCCTCTCCACACCCCTCCTTTTACACTTCCCCCTCTTCAACTACTTCTTGCCTTCAGTACACAACAAAATAAAAGTTTTAATGCAATTTTTTGGTGCATTTTTATGGTATTTTTTTTTTATACTCACATTTTGAGCAGCATTTTTGCTATATGTGTGGTTGTTGTTTTTGTTTTTTTGTTTGTTATTGTAGCTCCTACAGCAGCTGTTGTTGTTGTCGTTTTCGTTGTTGTTGTTGTTGTTGTTGATGTTATTGAATTTGCACTTTTGAAAGTCAAATGTTCAACTATTGAAAAAAATAAACAGTAAAAAAAAAAATATATACAAAACGAGAAAAAAATTGTAAGAAAAAATGTGCTTAATTTGTAAAATATTGAGATAATTAAACCGCGAGTTTTTTGAGTTGATATTGATATTGGATTTGTTTCGTTGTTTGTTTGTTTGTTTGTTTACTTGTTGTTGCTGTAGTTGCTACAGTTGTTGTTGTTGTTGTTGCTATTCACATTGTTGCACTTTCACTTTTCACTTTTAGTTTTTTTTTTTCGACACAAAAATCAATTACAAATCTCAAGAAATCAACTTAAATAAAATTCAACTTCAGCCCATAAAACAACATTTGCATGTCGATGTGTCTGTGTGTCTGGCAGTCTGTCTGTCTGTCTGGCAGTCTGTCTGTCTGTCTGTCTGTCTGTCTGGCTGTCTGTCCGTGTGTGTGTGTGTGTTTTACAAATTTTACAAAATTTTTATTTATTTATTGAATTAAAGAAAAAACAGAAAAAAAAAAACAATTATTGAATTTTTAAAGTTTGTTTTTTAAGTTTTTTGTTTGTTTGCGTTGCATGCAATGAAGTCGCGGCACTTGTAGCGGCTGCCTTTATATGGCTAACACACAGGAACACACACACACACACAGAGACTTGCACACACACATACACACACAGTCACACACACACACACCTATACACACACACACAGCAGTTGGTTTTGCTTCTTCTATACCATGA
Source organism: Drosophila histrio (assembly GCA_958299025.2). Classification (NCBI taxonomy): domain Eukaryota; kingdom Metazoa; phylum Arthropoda; class Insecta; order Diptera; family Drosophilidae; genus Drosophila; species Drosophila histrio. The sequence continues at coordinate 55,730,515 of OY282582.1, read as the reverse complement.
AATCTCCGTCGCCGTCTTGGTTTTTATTTTTTATTGTATATTTTTTATTTTTTTTTTTTTTTGGTTTGTTTTTGGGTTCGGTCTGGGGATACTTTTTGATCTTGGCGCAGCTCTCGGAGCAATCACTTTCGATTTCGCTGCCAGCTGAACGTGAAATGGCAAAATGATGAACGCAACAACCATCGAAAACCGTTGCCGTTGCCGTTGCTACCAAAAGCGTCGCAGTCGCAGTTGGCGTCGCTGTCGCGGTCGCTGTCGCTGTCGCAGTTGACGTCGCTGTTGGCGAGCGGCAACATAAGATCAGCATAGAGAGAGAGAGAGACGGACGAGTGAGCGAGATCGACTGCTAGTGTGAGTGAGATGGCGTTTAACGTTTGCCTCGAGATTGGCAGGAGCTTGGCTTTTGGTTATGGCCATGTTAACACTAAATCATTCACACCTGCTGCTGCTGCGGTGGTTGCTGCTGCTGTTGTTGTTGCTGCGGTGGTTGTTGCTGCGGTTGCTCTTGTTGTTGCTGTTATACTTTCTGAAACGCAGTCGTTTTTCAATGGCGCTGAGACTTACTAGGAAGTTCAGTTGAGCTGCACCATTTAGTGGTTGTTGTTGCTGTTACTGTTGCTGTTGTTGTTACTGTTGTTGTTGTTATTGCTGTAGTTGCTGCTGATGTTGTTGCTGCTGTTGCTGTTGTTGCTGTTGTTGCTGCTGTTGCTGCTGTTGTCGCTGCTCTCGTTGCTCGCGTTGTTGCTGTCGTCGGGGCAAAACCCAGCGACATTCACTTGCATTTCGGGGGATTCTCTGCAGCGCTGCAAGCTCTACACAGAGCGAAAAGTCTAGGTATTTGATACATAAGATCTTACAATTTAAACTGGAAACAAGTTTGATAGTCATATTTCAGATTTCATACCCTTAGAGAGATCTGTATTCAATTTTCTACTGTTTATTCCTATGACAGCTATATGAAATAGTAGTCCAAATTTAATTTTACTTATTCAAGTTACTTAAAACAATACCAAATACACAATATTTTAGTTTGCTTGACAAATCTTAAGAGACAACAAATAGTTTTCATGCCAAACATTAAATTTCGATCGATCTTTAGTTATATGCTATAGTTGTCTGATTCTATCGAAATTCTGTCAGAATGTAAAAGACAATACCAAATACACAACATGTAAGTTTGGTTGAGATATCCCAGTAATCCACATAGATATTTGTACAAAACCTTAATTTTCGAGCTAATGTTCCTATGACAGCTATATGATATAGTGATCCGATTTGGCCGGTTCCGACATATGTACTACCTACAACAAAAATACAAGCCTGTACCATGTATCATCCAGATAGCTCTAGAACTGAGTGACATGGCTTGCATAGAAAGAGACAGACAGACAGACAGGCGGACAGACAGACGGACAGACGGATATGGCTTTATTTACTCGACTGTTGACGCTGATCAAGAATATATACACTTAATAGATTCAAAAATGTCTTCTTTAATGTGTAATAGGGTCTTTCCACGAACATCAACATTTGGCACATTCGATCACATTTGAATGTGACGGATTTTTGAATTTCCACGAGCGAATGAGTAACTGTAAACTGACGTTTGTCAGAACAGCTGATTGGTCTTTAAACAAACAAGTGAGTTTAAAACATCTTTGGTTTCAGTACAAATCAAACTTGAAACAATTCTTTGAAGAAGTTCTGTAGCTGAGTACAAAAATATCAAAAAACCAATAAGAATAGTCGAGCCGTACATTATTTTCATCAATAAATTTTAAACTCTAATGGTATAGAATTTACTACATGGATACTGCAAACATAGAATGTTTACGCTGCCTAGTAAAATTGTGCAAATCATCATCAGATGATTCAGTTATCTTGTTATCTTATAACCTATCCTATCCTATATGTTATAGGATACCTATCTTTTTTAAATTTATAAATGGTTATTTCTGATTCTAAGAACGTGTACTGTGAGCATTCAATGTAACCCATTTTCTTACTTTTACTTATTTCTAGTAAATCTAAGTTTGTACTTGATTTAAGCTTAATTTGTCTTATATTATTGATTTTTGTACTTGGTTTAAGATTTAGTTTTTAGTTCTGTGAGCAGGCAACGTGACAAATTGCCTTATTTTTACTTATTTCCATCAAATCTAAGTTTATTTTTCTTTTAAGCTTCATTTGTCTTAAATTAAGAATTTTTGGGCTTGATTTAAGATTATGTTTTTTATTCTGTGAGCGATCGATGTAACAAATTTTCTTACATTCACTCATTTCGAGTAAATCCAAGTTTCTATTAGTTTTAAGCTTCATTTGTCTTAAATTAAGAATTTTTGGGCTTGATTTAAGATTATGTTTTTTATTCTGTGAGCGATCGATGTGACAAATTTTCTTACATTCACTCATTTCGAGTAAATCCAAGTTTCTATTAGTTTTAAGCTTCATTTGTCTTAAATTAAGAATTTTTGGGCTTGATTTAAGATTATGTTTTTTATTCTGTGAGCGATCGATGTGACAAATTTTCTTACATTCACTCATTTCTAGTAAATCTAAGTTTCTACTAGTTTTAAGCTTCATTTGTCTTAATTTAAGTATTTTTGCGCTTGATTTAAGATTATGTTTTTTATTCTGTGAGCAATCGATGGGAACAATTTTCTTTTCTTTACTCATTTCTAGTATATCTAAGGTTTTACTTGATTTAAGCTTCATTTGTCTTAAATTAAGAATTTTTATGCTTGATTTAAGATGTTTTTTGTTCTGTGAGCATTTAAAGTGACAAATTTCCTTACTTTAACTCATTTCTAGTAAATCTAAGTTTTTACTTGATTTAAGCTTCATTTGACTTAATTTAAGAATTTTTGTGCTTGATTTAAGATAATGTTTTTTGTTCTGTGAGCATTTCATGTGACAAATTTCCTTACTTTAACTCATTTCTAGTAAATCAAAGTTTTTACTTGATTTAAGCTTCATTTGTCTAAATTTAAGAATTTTTATGCTTGATTTGAGATAATGTTTTTTGTTCTGTGAGCATTTCATGTGACAAATTTCCTTACTTTAACTCATTTACTTGATCTAAGCTAAATTTGTCATAATTTAAGAAGTTTTGTGCTTGATTTAAGATTTTTTAGACCCTTTACTTTTTGAAAAAAAAGTAAAAAAGGGTCTATTAAGTTTGTCAAAATGTGCGTAACAGGTCGAAGGAAGTCCGGCAGACCATAAAGTATATATATTCTTGATCAGTATCACCAGCCGAGTCGATATAGCCATGTCCGTCTGTCCGTCTGTCCGTCCGTCCGTCTGTCCGTCTGTCTGTATGAGCGCCTAGATCTCAGAGACTATAAGAGCTAGAGTCACCAAATTTGGTATGGTGGTTCGTCTATAGGCTAAGCAGATCAAGTTTATCTTAAAATTTTGACACGCCCCGTTCCGCCTCCGTAAATCGAGAACAAAAATTTTGAAATCCCATAAAATGAAAAATATTAAAGCTAGAGTCCTAAATTTTGGCACACATGACAAGCATCGGGGTCCTAGTGTATCCTGAAAATTTCATCGCGATCGGATAATAAACTCGGGAGTTATTCAAAACTCAATATTACTTAGTGTGGGACCAAAGGAAGAAGAAGAGCATGTTGACGTAACAACGCGCTATGGGGTACTATCTATTAGTGTCACTCTTATTTCCGATTAGAAGAATAAGTAAAGGGTCTCTCATAGTCGACTTCGACTGTAGCCTTTCCGACTGGTTTTATGCTAATATTTTGGTAATTCGCACTTATATCAAATATAGAGTTTAAGCATCGCAACTGCTTAATTCGAATCAATTTTAGCACTTCCGTTTCTCTCTGTGTACTCTGATCTCTGATCTGGCTCTCGCCATCACCCTCTCACTCTCTCCCTCTCACTCTCAGTCTTAGTCTCTTCTTTCTTGCTCTTTCTTTGGTATTTCATAAGCAGAAACTGGTATCGCTGCCGCTGTCGCTGCTGTTGGCCTCAAGGCCGTTTGTCGTCGTCGTCGTCGTCGTCATCATCATCAGCCGCATGTTCAGCATGATGATGACGATGATGATGATTATTAACGTTGATTAACCGCATTACACATACGACGCGTTGGCCGCAGCGCAGTTCGCTTTGACTGCAATTAGCAGGGCAACCGAACGCAGTCGAAGCCGAAGTCGAAGCCGATGCCGAAGCAGAAACCGAAGCCGAATCCGGGCAACAATCATCGCAGATCGCAGATCATCGTCATGTAAATTATGCCAAAGATTTTGTCACCCTCTTCGTCTCCGTCTCTGTCTCCGTCTTCGACTTCGACTCCGGCCGGCTCTCTGGACCAACCTGATCAAGTTGACCATTCGCGCAATCTCCACAGTTTGTTGGTGCTGTAAATATTATTATTCAATCTTTTTTAGCTTATTGATTAACCGTTGTTCATTTGCCTATTTATGCAATTTTATCATTTGTGCCACACTTTTTTTTTTCCTCTTTATTTGCCACCAAAGTGAAATGTGTCTTCGCAATGCACTATAAGAAAAAAAGTGGGGGAATGTGATCGTAAATGACTTTCAATTTCCACTAAGAGAAATGTCAACTATTGCCAATTGTCAGGCCAAGTTCAGTACTCGAAATCTGAAACTGAACCGTTGAGAAAGTCGTGCCGGAGAAAGAATTGACGAAGAATTGATTTCTGAAATATTTTCATTTTAAAACAAGACAAAAATTAAGACAATAAATGCAAAAAATATTCCGTAAATCAATAATATTGTAGTGTTTTTTAATTTTCCTGTTATTAGATTGTTTTGCAAACTGGTTCACTTTCGAAATATGCATTATACTTATACTTAAGCCGAGACTGAAACTAGTTCAGTGGCTGTTCAGTGAAATATTTATTGACATATAATTCTCTATTTTATTAAATTTATTTAAATTATTTAGATTGCGTTTGATTGATGACTCAAAATTAGTTCACATATGTTAGAAAAATGTGGTTTATTAAATATATTAAATGATTAATACTTCGACACGTGGACTAATGCTATGAAATTAACTATTAGTTTGTGGAAAAAGACAGCCATTATTTTTGATTTTGTCAACTTTGGTTTGTTTTGATTTGGTCACACTGATTTTCACTTGGGCTTCTTGGAAAGCTGGGATTCCCCTTTAAAGCACACTGTAGTCTGTTTATTGATATGTCGATTCTTTTGAGGGATAAATTCTGTTAAACATGGCGACCAACAAAGAATAACTTTGCTATATCTTACAATTTCTTTTTGATAATGACGAAAATACAAGCAAGGTGACAAGGATGGTGGCTGGTGATGATAAATGGGTCTATGTTGTGAGAAAACAATCCTTGTTAAAGCGTGGTAAAACAGCTCAAAAGGTAGTCAAATCAGGACTAACAGCTATTAACGCTATGTTGGACTTTTGATGAGAATGGAAGGGAATCATCTACCATGACCTGCTTCCATATGGACAAACACTCAACTCTAACCGCTATTGTCAACAATTAGACTGTTTGATGATTGCAATTGACCAGAAGCGACTAGAATTGGCCAACAGAAATCGTATTGTCTTCCATCAGACCAACAAACTAAGGCAGCTTGGATGGAAAGTCTTAATGCATTCACCTTATAATCCAGATCTAGCACCAAGCGAATATCATCTTTATATGTCCTTAAAAATAATTCAATTGAGGACTTGGAAACTATATTGATCGAGTTTTTTAACAGCAAGGAACAGAGCTGCTTTTTAGAGTGGAATTTTAAAGTTATCCCCAAAATGGCAACAAGTCATTGAATAAACAGAAACATATTTGATATAAGTCGGACCATCCAAGCCGTAATAAATAAACTTTGAAAATAGCGTAACAAAAATTGAATTTCCTTTTCTCCAAACTAATATATTCCAATCATTAAATGTTTAATTTAAGAATTGTTCAATTTAAAAATTGTTTAATTAACAAATTCCATAAATCTTAAGATATATTTGCAAACACTATGGATTAACTTGCAATGTATTTATGGAATTATTTTAGGAACTGGTTCACTTATAATGATAAGCCCAATCAAATCGAGTTTCAAACTGGTACACAGATTATTCAAGTACAGAACTCACGAGTCATTCGTTGTGACATTTCATTATTTACTACACAAAGTAATTAAAAGTCTTATTTTTTGATTATATTTAATAATGAATTATGAAGTAATAGTATCACTGCAATTTCGAATTAAATATTTTAATAACCAGTCGGAAAGACAGCAGTCGAAATCGACTGAGGGAGACCCTTTACTTATTTACTAATTGTAGAATCCTAAATACATTTTGAAAAGAATAATAATCTAAAAAAACGTGTGCCTCTGGTAGGTATCGAACTCCAGAGCCACACCGCAAGAGTTCGACACTCTAACCATTGCGCCAATGCAGCCACAGTTGATTATCTGGTAAATTAACAGTTTTCTTGCCTCAAGTTGTTGCTGCCTCCAACCTTTGTATATTCAAAAGTTTATTTGCTTCACATTCCCGGTGTTTATTTTCCGATTGCAATGAATTTTTCAGAACACATCGCAAATAAACAAAACTTATGCCAAATTTGAAATTTGTGTCTTTTAAATACCACTTGTTATTCTGGTTTTTCCAATTTTTGGGAGCCAAAGGGGGCGTGGCAAAATTCTTAAGCGAACTTGACCTTTACGGAGGCCTCAGGAGTATTGTCACCAAATTTGGTAACTCCAGCTCTTAGAGTCTCTGAGATTAAGGTGTTCATACAACAGGTCAGACGGATGGACGGACAGACAGGCATGGCTATATCAACTCAGCTGTTGATGCTGATCAAGAATACATATACTTAATGGGATCTGCCAGACTTCCTTCGATCCCTTTTGAAAAACTTAAGAGACCCTTATACTTTCTTAAAGTAAAGGGTCTACAAAGTCTTGTGATAAGTGAATTTCATACTGACATCTCTTAGAGTCTCTCAGTGGTTATGCTTATATTTGGTTTTCGGCAAGTGGATAATACGTATACTTCAAGTAGTTCGAAACTGGTTCAAAATTGAGTCAAATGCATGGAATTTCACACTCTCACACCTACACGCTGAGTAAACAACTTGAATGGCATCACTTTAAGTTTTATAACACCACCACTCCCTGTTCTCCCCACACCCCATTTTGAGTTATTGGTTTTGTTTTAGGCGATTGATCAATCGATTTTCTAATTAGCATTGATCGATAAACTCAAAACTCGATATGAGTTTTATTTATTTTCAATTATGTCGCTGACAAATGACAAATATTTGCCATGCTTAATGGTTGCCAAACTTTGCCAGACCTCTTACAGATAACTTTGACTTGGGCCAGCGAACCGGGAAGCAATCCTGAATACACTTGGCAACCCTTCGTCGGCCCTCTCTCCTGCTCAGGTCTTGGCCAAAACAATGCCCAAAGTTGGTCATGTAATTTAACTACAGCTGGTTTTTGTTTTTTTTTCTTTCCCTCCCCGTAATTATTGCGATGTTTCTCCTTTCTTCTTCTTTGTGGCCTTGGTGCTGGCAAAACGTTGCCAGGCCGATTAAATTTCAAGTGATCGTCGCCTGGAGCCAGAACTCAGTTTTTAGCTCCGTTCAGCAGTTAAAATGAGTCAAGTTATGCCGAGGTCACGTTGATCGAGTTACCAGCCCCAAACGAGCCTCGTTAACAACAACCAAAACCAGACATGGCTATAAACCCAACATCGAAATACCAAAAGATAAAGATAAAAACAACAACAACAAAAAACAACCAGGACAAGACAGAGGAAGAAGACCAGGGCGTGGCGACAGTCGAAGGACACTACCAACCATGCTAATGATCATAATCACAAATTAGTATCGTCTTTTTATAGCAATGCCAGAGAATTTAAGCACAACCGCTTGCAATGACACTGACTGAAAGTGGCAATCATTAACAGCTGCTGCACATTCATCGCATGCAGTTTCAGGAAGTCTTTTAGACACTTTACTTTAGGAAAGTATAAGGGTATATTCAGTTTGTCTAACAGACCCCATTAAATATATGATCAGCATCAACAACCGAGTCGATATAGTAGTGTCCGTGTCCGCCTTTCCGCCCGTCTGTCCGTGTGTCCGTTTGTCCATCTGTCCGTCTGTCTGTATGAGCGCCTAGATCTCAGAGAATATAGGAGCTAGAGTCTTCAAATTTGAAATGTAGGTTCAACTATGGGCTAGCAGTTTCCGTGTCCGTCTTTCCGCTCGTCTGTCCGTCCGGCTGCCTGTCCATCTGTCCGTCTGTCCGTATAAGCACCTAGATCTCAGAGACTATAGGAGCTAGAGTCTTCAAATTTAAAATGTAGGTTCAACTATGGGCTAGCAGTTTCCGTGTCCGTCTTTCCGCCCGTCTGTCCGACTGTCCGGCTGTCCATCTGTCCGTCTGTCTGTATGAGCGCATAGATCTCAGAGACTATAGGAGCTAGAGTCATAAAATTTGGTATGTTGGTTTGTCTCTTTACTAGCAGTGTCCATGTCCGTCTTTCCGCCCGTCTGTCCGTCCGGCTGCCTGTCTATCTGTCCGTATAAGCACCTAGATCTCAGAGACTATAAGAGCTAGAGTCATCAAATTTGGTATGTTGGTTCGTCTCTGAGCTATGAAGCACCAGCTTAAGCTCAAATTTTGATACGCCTCTTTCCGCCTCCGTAAATCGATAACTAATTTTTTGAAATCCCATAAAACGAATCGAATTAAAGCTAGAGTCCTGAGTTTTGTCACACAGAACGAGCCTTAGAATCTCAATGTATCCTAAAAATTGCATTGCGATCGGATAATAATCTAAGAAGTTATTCAAAACTCAATATTACTCAGTGTCGGGCCAAAGAAAGAAGAAGAGCACATCGACGTTACAACGCACTTTGGATTATTTTCCCATTTTTAGGGAATTAATTGTAACCACAAGAACTAAATTAGATGTTAAGATCAAGTTTTTTGCATTGTTTACAACTTAATTTGAGTTGAGTTCTATATACTTATAAGTATCTAAGTTTGTTACTCTGATTTCCTTTTTGAAGAATAAGTTGAGGGTCTCTCAAAGTCGTCTTCTTATACTAATGATGATAAAAAAAACCATAAGAATTGTTTACGTGTCAATGATCGATATATCGATAACTATTATCAGCCATTTTGGAGTGTAGGTAAATGAATAGCAGAACTTATATCATGTATAAAAAATACATAATTGTAAGTATATTAATAATCATTTTTAAATATATGGTAAAAATAATAATTATTTAAATTTTACAATTATAAAACAAGATAATATATTGCATGCAACAATTTTCATAAATGCATCACTAAGTTTTGCCAAGTTTTTAAAGCTTTAAAAGCACTTTACTTCAAAGTTTATTAATCAAATCTATTTGGCAGCCTATTTAAACTCTTAAAAGCTCTAATAACGTTAAATTGGGTTAATTAATTGAAGTAAAACTGTTGAAAAGCTAAGCATTTAAATTTAAGTGATTAAAATTTAACGCCTGAGTTTGCTCAGCGAGCGCTGAAAGCACATGAAAGCTTTCATGATGTCTTCTTGTGCTGATTAAAAGAGATAAAGCTGTTGGATAGTTATTGGTAGTAAATATGTTCGTTCTTTGTTGTCTTTTAAGTAACACTGTTGGAAAGCTTAGAAATTAAATTTAAATGATTACAATTTAGTGCCTGGTTCGGTCAGAGAGCGCTTAAAGCACATGAAAGCTTTCATGATGCTTTCTTGTGCTAATTGATCGAGATAAAGTTGTTTTAATGTTATTTTAAGTGAAAATGTTCGTTTGTGCTTTCGGTCTGGTGTGTGGATTCTATAATTAATTGAGCTATTAAAGTTTCAAGCTTAATAAACTGTGTTTCATGTTTTTAATATGTAAATTAGGGTAAGCTCAAAGTTCTGCTATTTAAGTTATGCTTTTGTGAGCTTTATTCTCACTTGTTCAGACTGTGTTTTCAGCACATGAATATACAAATAAACTTGATTAGAGCAACAAATTAAACTCTGACATTTTACTAATATTTTTCAATACTTTAACACAAGTTCTGGAGAGCTTTTAATGTGATTTTAAAACACATTCAAGCTTTCAGCACATGAGTAAACAAATATCTTTAATTAGGGCGACAAATGAAGCTCTGACATTTTACAAGTATTTTCCTCTACTTTATCACAAATGCTAAAAAGCTTTTAAAGGGCTTTTAAGTACATGAAAGCTTTCAGTAAATGAGCATTTAAATAATTAACTTTATGTTTAGTAATTCTACTTATTCTTTTGCAATACTTTGTCACATGCTGTAGAATGTTTTAATGTGCTTTCAAAGCATATTGAAGCTCTAAGCACATGTTTATGGGATAAAGCTTAATTATTTCAGCAAACTAAAGCTCAACATATTTATTTATGTTTTTCTATACTTCACAGATATTTTGCAATATTTTTCTTAGAAGCTTTCAAAGCATATTAAGGCTTTCAACACATTAGTATTTACAATTAAATCAAATTACGCCAATAGCTGAATCTCTGACACTTTACTAATAATTTTCTACTTTTTTATACAAATGCTAGAAAGCTTTTAATGTATGCTTTGAAAGCACTTGAAAGCTTTTTAGCAATTTTCACACTATTGCCTAGCCATAACTGACTATTACTGATTATTACACTGACTGCAAAACTAGTTCAAGGTTATATATTTAGTCACTTTGATTAGGAAAAACACAAGCAAGCATCAAGTCAAAGCTTGTCAACGGCTCTTTTTAATCGTAACTGGGTTATTTGCGGATATAACTTCCACTACTATTTGGTTCGCTCTCGAGGCTAATTAAGTGCGGAGTTAAGTCACACTTTAAGCCCGTCGTTGACTCAGCCGAGCTGCTAATGGGCTTTTGGCCCGGTCTGTCAACAGTTTGATATTCGCCAGAGCACTTGCTTCTCCCCCGTCTACTTCATCATCAACATCAACATCATCATCATCATCATCATTATCGTCTTTATCTTCTTGACAACATTTAAAACTTTTTTAAAAGAAAGAAAAACACGCAAATGACATTCAAATCTTTTTGGTATGCGCCTGTTGCTGCCGTTTTATGAGACGAAAATAAATAAAATAATAAAAAAAGCATTTTCAAAGGAACTTAAGAGAGTTGTTAAGTAAAAAAAAATATATAAAAAAAAGTAAAAAATTAACAACAACTGTTATTCAACAAATTGTGTGTGTGTGTGTGTGTGAGTGAGTGTATAAATAAACAGGAGTGGCCAACTTGGAATGTTAATGCGCTGCAATCGTTGGTGTTGCCGAGAGCCACTCCAAAAGAGTCGCACGTAGGCAACAACAAGACCGACGACGACGCCGACGCCGACGTCGATGCCGATAACGCAGCCGACGCCGACGCCGACGCCGCCGCCTCTGTCGCTGCCAACGCCAACGCTCGCAACGCTTACCAGCCGATGCCGGGCCCTGCACTGAGCCCAAAAGTTACGTGAACTTTGAAAGGAGAGGAGAGAGCAGCAAGCAGCAAGACACAAGCAGACAGCGAGGGGCGTACACTGACCGAAATAAACAAGTACTTTGTAAATAAAACCACACATTTCAAACCAAACTTGAAATTACTCAAGTCAAGCATCTTGACTTCATTTCAAGCTGTACTTATTTAAAGGCTCTGTGAAAAAAGACGACAATGAAATAAAGCCCCAAAAAAATAAATGAAATAATCAAAATAATAATGAAAAAATAATAAAAATAAATAATAAAAAATGAAATAATGTTCCAAACAAAATAAAATAATAATGAATAAAAATAACTAAATTAAATTAAAGAAATTATACAGGAAACAACATAAAAGATTTCTAAAAATATTTTGCGTGCTATTTCTTTTTAGACCCTTTTCTTTAAAAAAGTAAAACGGGTCTATTAAGTTTGTCGAAAAAAAAATGTGTGTAACAGGTCGAAGGAAGTCCGGCAGACCCCAAAAAGTATATATATTCTTGATCAGCATCAACAGCCGAGCCGATATAGCCATGTCCGTCTGTCCGTCTGTTCGTCTGTCCGTCCGTTCGTCTGACCGTCTGTGCTGTTGTATGAGCGCCTAGATCTCAGAGACTATAAGAGCTAGAATCACCAAATTTGGTGAGAATACTCCTGAGGCCTGCGAAAAATTGAAGTTTGTTTTAGAATTTTGCCTCGCTCCCTTCCGCCCCCAAGAATCGAACACTTAATTTTTGAAATCCCATAAAATTATTAAGGCTAGAGTCCTGAATTTTGGCACACAGGACGAGCATCATGGTCCTAATATCTCTTGAAAATTTGGGAACGATCGGATACTAAACTCGGAAGTTATTTAAAAAAACAAAATTCCATAAAATGGTCAATTTTAGAACTGGAGCCTTGAATTTTGGCACACAGGACAAGTTCTAATGTCTCTTGAAAATTTTATTACGATCTGATAATAAACTCGGAAGTTATTCAAAACTCAGTATAACTCAGTGTCGGGCCAAAGGAAGAAGAAGAGCATATTGACTTTACAACGCACTATGGGAACTATTAGTGTTACTCTTATTTCCATTGTGAAGAATAAGTAATGGGTCTCTCATAGTCGACTTCGACTGTAGCCTTTCCGACTGGTTAATTATATCAATAACTTTTTTTAAGAATCTTCAATACTTAATTCGAGGCTATTGGCACTTCATGTACAATGTTTTTCTCCCAGTGTATTCAGTAGATAGGGGGGGGGAAGCACGGACTTGTTAAGTGCGATAAGTGTTTGGGGGCCACAGGTAGCCACAGACTGGACAAAAGCCAAAAGAATTAACCGGCCTGCAGTGTCTCCCCCCGCCCCCTTAACACCTACCCCCCCCTCCACTCCCTTGCCAAGTAGTCGCATGTGTAGAGTCAAGTAAAATTTATAACTGTCAATTATTATGCAAGAGTTGTGAGCAGCGCAATGGATGGAGGCGACTCCTCGCCGCGCCTCGCAAAAGCAATCAGGAAATACCCGAATCCAGAGAGACAGAGCAACAAAGAAACAACGAGACAGACGCTGGCAAAGTTATAAGCACTTCATATGTATACACTTACACACTCAAACACACACACACATGAGCCGAAAATAAGTCTCCCCTTCTACAATTCCCTTCCCAAAAAATATATAAAAAGTAAAGAAATTCCCTATAGCTAGACTTAAATAAGAAGCGTACCGCAATTCACTCGCATAATCGAAACACGTAGTATCCATAGACATACCCACAGTCCCTATTCCCCCCTCCACCATGCCCTTATCCCCCTTTCCCTACCCCCCCCCCCACCGTTGCCAGTGTCCCGTCCAGTCTCTGTTCCCGTTGCCTGTCTGAGTCGCCGCATTAACAGTTTGTCGTCTTTTCTGGAATTATTTTTATGGTTCGTGTACTTTTTTTAAATACCCTGTAGCTGGGAATACCCTAGCTGGAGAACTGGCCAAAAAGTGTGTAGGGTATATTAGACTAATAGTCTTGCAATCTATATAAATGATATAAAATAATGAGTTATTTATATTAATATTAAAATACAACAAATAATGTTTATATTCTACAATTGTATGTATAAATTATACAAAAAACAGAATATAAAATAAGTGATATTAATTCAAACATTTTCGACTTCAGTATTATCTATATGAAATGTACCTAACTAGCCTTGGAAAATTTCGATAATATACTATTGTATTGTATATCCATAGTCTCAAATAATTTATTTCAAAATATAATAAAGTAATGATAAAATTCAGTCGGAGAGGCTACAGTCGAAGTCGACTAGGAGAGACCCTCTACTTATTCTTCAAAAAGGAAATAAGAGTAACACTAATAGTACCCCATAACGCGTTGTTACGTCAATGTGCTCTTCTTCTTCCTTTGGCCCGACACTGAGTTATATTGAGTTTTGAATAACTTCCGATTTTATTATTCGATCGCAATAAAATTGTCAGGATACGTTGGGACCCTGATGCTCGACCTGGATGCCAAAAATCAGGATTCTATTTTTCGTTTTATGTGATTTCAAAAACTTTGTTTTCGATTTACTGCGGCGGATGGGGGCGTGTCAAAATTTTAACATAAGTTTGATCTACTTAGACCATAGACGAACCACCATACCAAATTTGGTGACTCTAGCTCTTATAGTCTCTGAGATCTAGGCGCTCAAACAGGCGGACGGACAGATGGACAGACGGACGGCCGGACAGACGAGTAGACAGACATGGCTATAACGACTCGGCTGCTGATGACGAATAATATATATACTTCATGGGGTCTGCCGGACTTCCTTCGACCTGTTACGCACATTTTGACAAACTTAATAAACCCTCTTTACTTTTTTTTAAAAAGTAAAGGGTCTAATAAGCCTTTAGCCAGTTTAGTCGAATTCTTATATTAATGTATAGTACATAAAAAATACTGATAGATTGATATGATATTTAAGCTATTCTTGGCATTATATTTAAAATATATATCACAATTTAAAATACTCCAAATTATTAAACATAAACTTTGATAATATAACTCAGCTTTTTATCTTTTCTTTATCTTCTATAAAATAACAAAAATTGATTACCAATTTTTTCTTTCTTTGGTATATTATCTATAAAAAGTGTGCCTAACTATTGTCCATAATATATTATGTATTTCCATAGTCTCAATCAATTCCATTTAAAATATAATAGTAAAGTAATAGTGCTTTAAATAAAAGCTAATCTTGTAGCACTAGGATGAAAATAAGTAAATAAATAAATAAAATAATAAATAAAGTAAATTATAAATCTTGAAGTCATTCAGTATTTCATTAAATCTTGCGCTTATAAATATAAATTTAAGTATTGTCTGATAGATTGATATGATGTTTAAACTTTTTTTGGCATAATATCTAACCCTTTTTCACAATTTAAAACACTCCAATTTATTCTTTATCTTTTCATTATCTTCTATAAAATAATAATAATTGATTGCCACCTTTTTTCTTTCTTAAGTATATGGTGCCCAAATATTTTCCATAATATTTTATGAATTTCCATAGTCTCAATCAATTTGTCTTAAAACATAATGCCATAATAAATCTTGCAGTCATTCAGTATTTCATTAAATCTTACGCTTATAAAACTATACTGTCTGATAGATTGATGTGATGTTTAAACTATTCTTGGCCCATTTTAAAGCACTTCAATTTATTTAACCTGAAATATGACTAGATAACTTTTCAGTCATAAATTTAAAATTGTATTTCAGCTAATTCATTAATCTATTATATTGCAAATTTTACAAGCTTACTACTAATTTGATTTTAAATTTAAGTAATTTTATTGTCAACTGATAATTACTTTTAATAATTATATAAATAGGAATAGAAAGAATTCTTTAAAAAAGTATTTATTTAATAAAATATTCATAATTAACTATATATCACTGTGGACGGCAGTCCACGCTAGTGACGCAAGCAGACCACAAAAACTTACACATAGTAATTCATTTTGCAGAAATTGACATATACTAAGTATAAATATCTGTACTAAGAACTTCTTGAGCCATAAAGTAACTCTTGTCGATATTGTTTACATATAAATTTAATATAATTATAAGAATACTCAAAACATCTTTTACTCTTCTTAAACAGGGTATTTCACAGTTTAAATTCACTTATTCTCAACCCGTCACATAATTATTTGATGACTTCTTTTTGTTTTTCACACAAAATACTTTTTATACATATATATTTTTTTTGTTGCCTTTCTCATCATTTTATTCATTTTTGTTTTTTATATTGGTCGTGTTGTTAGGAGTGCCGCTCCAGGCCGATCCCCGGTCCAGCCAGGTTCAATGTACGTCTGAAGAACCTTTTTGTAGAACCTCGAGAACAGCTCAAAAGCAATTCTCGAAGACAGAAACAGAGACACGAGTTCCAATGTGTGTGTCGGAATTTTGACAACAACATCAGATCAGATTAATTGTAATCATCTTCTATAGTAATGATGATGTTGATAGATTTGATGTAGGCTGACATTAAGTGATTCACACTGCAACTGTGTTTTTTTTGTATTTTTATTTTTTGCGACAACATTGAAAACTGGAGCCGATTCGATTGCGACCTTCATAGATGTTTTCACGATTTCCGGTCTGTGCATCATTTTTATTATTTTTTTCTTTTCCTAGTATTTTTTTTTTAGTATTCACCGAGTCGGTCTGCAATCTTGAGGTTCGAGTAGTGCATAATTAAGTTTGGAAGTTGTTTTTTTTTTTTTTTTTTTTTAGCAACAATTGAAGGTCTTCTTCATCAATTTATAGATCAAGTTGTTCGAGTGTGAAGCACCAAATGAAATGAAGCTGAATTAACTGCATACTAAACAGATCATTCAGAAGGACAACGACGACTGAACAGGAAGACTTATGAGGAGATACAAAAAAGATCTAATAAAGTGAACACGAAGATTTGAGAGCAGCGACAAAAACAAATCTTTGTAGTATATGTATAGGAAAAAGAAATAATAGATAGTTACATTTAATATCCCAAAAAACTAGTTAAAGTTATGCGATTCTAAACAATATTGTCAAAGAATTGTATATATTTATGTGCAAATACATGCTAGTCAAATTAAAAATAGATTTGATTTGTTTGATTACAAATAATGCCAAAGAGAGTAGTCTTCAATGAATATGTTTTTTCTATTTTGAACAGTTTTTGGTTTTCGAAGAAAGGTCTAAGAACTAAGTGTTTGTTCTCAAAACTAAGAAGTTTTTCCAACAGTTTTTTGTATGAATGCAAAAAGAACTTGACGAAGATTCTAAGAGTTTGGCAAGTGAGAAGAATATATGTTGAAATTATATCTCTAATGTTTTCAGATATCATTTAATACTGTTGTTTAACTATCTCGTATGTGATATCTGATATCAATATATATTTATTTGAATTACTTGGGCAAATGAAGAATGCAACTAAGATAGTTTCGCCACAAGAAAGCCAATGATCAGACTAAAGTTAATGCATAACAAGCCGAAGAGTCGGGGCGAAAGCGATAGTAGGGGCGGAAGCAATAGTAGGGGCGGGAGCGATAGTAGGGGCAGGAGCGATAGTAGGGGCTGAAGCGATAGTAGGGGCGGGAGCGATATTAGGGGCGGGAGCGATAGAAGGGGCGGGAGCGATATTAGGGGGGGGGGGGGGGCGCTAGTAGGGGCCGGAGCGATAGTAGGGACGGGAGCGATAGTAGTAGCGGGAGCGATAGTAGAGACGGGAGCGTTAGTAGGGGCGGAAGCGATAGTAGAGGCGGGATCGATAGTAGGGGCGGAAGCGATAGGAGAGGCGGGAGCGATAGTAAGGGCGGGAGTGATAGTAGGAAACGAAGTCGTCTATAAGAGACCCTATACTTATTCTGTAAAACTCTCAACTATTCTTAGGCTGCTATATGCTATAGGTAGTGGTCCAATTTTAATCATATTTGTCCAATATAGTATTAAGTAGTATCATAATATTACTTATATCTGACAATCTTAATTCAGATATCTTGGAAAACTATCAAGTTGTTCATACAAGAAATTGTACGAGTATATTGACCGATTGTTGCTTTGGAAGCTATATGGCATAGTTGTCCGAATTGGATCATATTATGCCAAAGAGTTAATAGCATAACTACATACATCAAGTTAAGTTTGGATAGCTTAGAAAATGATAAGTTGCCCACCTTTTCAAGCGCCATCTTCCATAGCCTTTAGGTTTTAATTAATGAAGAAAAGGGGCAAAAACCCTACACTGCGTAATATTGTGTTTCGAATAACTTCTAAGATTATTATTCAATCGCAACGAAATTTGTAGGATACATTAGGACTCCAATGTATGTTCTGTCTGCCAAAATTCAAGACTTTAGCTTTCAAATTGCTCATTATATAAGATTTCAAAAAATTATTTTTTAAATAACTTCAAAGTATATTATTCGATAGCCCTGAAATTATCAGAATACGTTAAGGCTCCAAAGTTTGTCTTGTGTGCCAAAATTCAAGGCTTTAACTTTAAAATGTCTCATTTTAAAGGATTTCAAAGAAATTGTTTTTGGTTTTTAAGACCGAAAGAGAACTAGGCAAAGATCTCAAACAAACTTGACCTATGTGAAAACGCCAGGAGTATTCTCACTAAATTTGGTGACTCTAGCGCTTATAGTCTCTGAGATATAGGTGTTTATAGAGGAGGACGGACAGACAGACAGACAGCGGGACAGATGGACATGGCTATATCGACTCGGCTGTTGATGCTGATCAAGAATACCTTATACTTCTTTAAAGTAAAGCTTCTAATTAAATGAAAATCAATCTAAATATTCTTTAAGTTGCATTCTTTGAAATCTATAATTTCATTGTAAATATGCCCAAGTCTGGTATACCCTTCTGATTGATATACTATCATATAATGAGTCGTGTTTTCTTTGGGTCAAGTCTTGAGTCTGCAAAATTGTTAGATCATAAATCTCGATGGGGAGTCAGAAAGGGGGCAACGAGACGTGCTGGCCAAGACTAGTCGACCCCCCGTTGCTGTCTAATGACTGTCCAGCTGCAGTCAGCTCACTCAATCATGCCATCAGTCAATCAATCAATCAATGTGCCATTGAAATTATGCAGCCATTGCAATGTGTCAATTCCAAGTGCAAAAAGAAGAGAAAAAAAACAAACAGAAAAAATGGAAAAACTTAAATATTGATTATTAAATTATGATCAAGTTTTCGGTATTCACTATTCACAGTATTCAGTATTTAATCGCGTTGTAGTTTTTGACCCACTTTGAATTGCTGCTGCTGCTGCTGTTGTTGTTTCCTTTTTTTCTTGCTGCTCTTTCATTACAAAATTTGTTTAATTTTAAATTGTTTAACTTGAAATTGAGTCACGGCGTCTGACTGCGCAGTCGACGGCAACGCCGACAGCGACAGCGACAGCAACAGCGACAGCGACGTTGGCAGCGCAGCCTCGAGAAGTTACATAAAATGGCATTAAAACGATTCAAAGATTGAGTTGTGGGGACCAAGCATAACGGTTGAAAGAGGGAAACCCGATGAAGGGGAGGCGGTGCGGTGTGGTAAGCTGAGGAGAAGAGGGAATATTGCAGGCAGTGTGAAGGTGGCTGGGGTGGAGTGGGAGGAGGGGCAAATCTGCCCCCAGGCGAAAAACCTGATGCGAGCTAAAGACGATCAGACATTTGGCATTTGCATGCTATCAAGTACGAGTATCTGTGTGTGTGAATGTCTGTGTGTGTGTCTGTGTGTGTCTGTGTGAGTGTGCGTGTTGATCAGGTGGAACAAGAAGAAGAAGAAGAAGTAGACTTGCAATGACAGACAGATCCGAACCGAACCAATCCAAGCAAAATCCCAACAGACACAAAACCGTTCGAACCTAAACGGTAAAAGGTGAACAACATTTTTAGACCCTGCATTTAAAAAGCACAGAAGGTGTATAAAGTCTGCTAGTAGACAGAAAGTGGCGTGACTAATAATTATATATTTAATTTAATTAAAGAAGAGAATGCAAATCCATTGTAAAATTGTGTTTTTATTTTTATTTATTTTATTTATTTTCTTTATTTTATTTATTTTATTTATTTTATTTATTCTATTTATTTTATTTATTTTATTTATTTTATTTATTTTATTTATTTTATTTATTTTATTTATTTTATTTATTTTATTTATTTTATTTATTTTATTTATTTTATTTATTTTATTTATTTTATTTATTTTATTTATTTTATTTATTTTATTTATTTTATTTATTTTATTTATTTTATTTATTTTATTTATTTTATTTATTTTATTTATTTTATTTATTTTATTTATTTTATTTATTTTATTTATTTTATTTATTTTATTTATTTTATTTATTTTATTTATTTTATTTATTTTATTTATTTTATTTATTTTATTTATTTTATTTATTTTAATTATTTTATTTATTTTATTTATTTTATTTATTTTATTTATTTTATTTATTTTATTTATTTTATTAATTTTATTTATTTTATTTATTTTATTTATTTTATTTATTTTATTTATTTTATTTATTTTATTTATTTTATTAATTTTATTTATTTTATTTATTTTATTTATTTTATTTATTTTATTTATTTTATTTATTTTATTTATTTTATTTATTTTATTTATTTTATTTATTTATTTTATTTATTTTATTTATTTTATTTATTTTATTTTTTTTATTTATTTTATTTATTTTATTTATTTTATTTATTTTATTTATTTTATTTATTTTATTTATTTTATTTATTTTATTTATTTTATTTATTTTATTTATTTTATTTATTTTATTTATTTTATTTATTTTATTTATTTTATTTATTTTATTTATTTTATTTATTTTATTTATTTTATTTATTTTATTTATTTTATTTATTTTATTTATTTTATTTATTTTATTTATTTTATTTATTTTATTTATTTTATTTATTTTATTTATTTTATTTATTTTATTTATTTTATTTATTTTATTTATTTTATTTATTTTATTTATTTTATTTATTTTATTTATTTTATTTATTTTATTTATTTTATTTATTTTATTTATTTTATTTATTTTATTTATTTTATTTATTTTATTTATTTTATTTATTTTATTTATTTTATTTATTTTATTTATTTTATTTATTTTATTTATTTTATTTAATTTATTTATTATATTTATTTAATATTTTTATTTATTTAGACTAATAGCAGTTGACAAGAAATTATAGAAAAATATAAAAAAGCAATTTGAAGATAAGATATTTAAATTAACAATTAAAATTATATCAACTATTATTTTAAATTAAAACTGCCACGCTAAATGGGAAAACAATTAGTAATAATATCAATTTTAAAAGAAAATACATAAAAATAATTTTGTCAATGTGTGCTGAAAATTTCATAGCGATCGGTTAATAAATACCGAAGATTCTGAACATGAGATTTTGCTTAGTGTAGAGCGACAACAAAACAGAATATCGTAGCAAACAGAAATTGAAAGCATGAATTTGTTCTGTAAACAAAATTGCAATAAGGCAGACGATTAAATTTAAGCTCTTTGGCTCAGTAGATAACATGCAGGGCTTGGGGTCCCTGGTTCGAAACCCGGTTAAAAAATTCTTAACTAACATTTTTACTTTACATTAAAGTTTGTGTTATTCACATTTTTATAATTTTAAAAATTTTTGTATAGAGAAGAGCAATATGAACTATAGTTCTACTATACACAAAATTGACATTTTGGCTAATGACGAAATAGCTATCAATTCTTCTTCTTCTCGGAACCCGATTCCGAAATTGTTTTTATATAATAAGTTCGACTTCTATATGGCGAAGTTGGTAATAGATTAAGTTTTCTGTGACCTGTAGCTATTGCAGTGTTCTGGAAATTATTTCGCCATAAAGAAAACTTCGTTTTAATGAAGTTCATAATAGAGAAGTTCGACTGAATATATTAATATTTTTATTTATTGAAATAAGTACAAAGTCTCTCACAGTCGAGTCGGCTCGACTGTAGCCTTTTCTACCAGTTGTCTTTGTTTTTATCTCGCTTATATCTCACTCCCTCTCTCTCTTCCCGCTATCGATTGTGCACATATATTTTTCACTTTTCTCGCTTGACTTTTTATGGCATTTAACACTTTGACATTATTGCCATAGTCAAGTCAAGAGAGACAGAGTTAGGGCCATTAATCATTGATCATCATCAATTCCAAAATAAAAATAAAACTGCATAAATTGACAATATCTTCCGTCTTCTGTTTCAGATTCTTCCCCCCCGTTAATACCTTCCCGTCTAACTACTCCACAAATGACGATTGACGACAGCGTTATTAAAATGTTATTTGGTATTTGATTATTTGGTTATTTTGGTAATTTGCATCAACTCAAAGCTCAAGCAAACTTGGTCTATTTTTTATGGCCTGACCAAAATGCTGATAGCTGTGGCTTTAACTCTAAGCTGAAGCTCAAGGCCAACACCAGACGTCGGACGTCAGACGTCTCAGCATTCAGCATTCAGCATCGGCATTAAGTGCGTCAGCCTTAGAGACAGACAACTTTGTATGCTAACTAACTAGTTGAACTAGATTTTTGTGGCTCGGTGGCCCGGTTTGAGTTCGAATATTGAGATCGTGATCGAGATCTAGATCGAGGGCTTAGAGCTGTCTCGTGTTGCCTCGTGTTCTCTTACGCTCCAGAAGATTTTGCTCTTTGTATCTGTGATCGAGTTGTTGAGTAATATTTATGATTTGTGAATCATATTCTCTAGATACAAATCTTTCTATGGCTGAAGCATCACTGTGATCTGTGGGATCATTGGCAATTCATATCTCCCTCTGTTTCTTTTTTTCTCGATCGTTTCGGGAATCGAGTTAAATATTAAGTTAAGTCTGAAGATTAAATAAGAATCGAATTATTTAGTGTCAAAATGTATTTTGTTACAAACGAATCACAGTAATTCATTTGATTGAAATGAAGATCGCAGCAGATTGATCTCTATTTTATTACTCTATCCCTTTGACTTATAAAGTTTAAAAGAATGAGTGTTTTTCTTTAAACACTGAATAAAAGATCTGCTGGCAACAGATAGTACATCGATGATCAAATCGATGATTAAATGTCACAGCGACTGTCATAAGTAAGAACAAGTTATCAATCGTATTGCAGACCTACAATTCGATGCATAGAGTTCTTTTATTATATTGGTCAAAGAAAGACTGTGTTTGGGGATCGTTGATCGCTGATCTGTGATCAATAACTCTTAATTGCCAACTCTTATTTTCTGTGAACTGTGATAAGTGAACAAAAAGTTGCAGATCTAAGAGAATTTCTAAGAATGAGTGTTTGTTAATCATTGATGAATAGCAAAAGATCTGCTGGCAACAGAGATATCGATGATCAAATGTCAAAGTAGCTTTGTTAAGTAAGAGCAGGATGTCTATCGAATTGAAGACCTACAATTCGTTGCATAGAGTTCTTTAATGATCTTCGTCAAAGAAAGACTGTAATCGGTGATCGGTGATCCCTGACCATTGATCAATAACTTATAATTGCAATCTCTTTTTTCCTGTGATCTGTTATCAATCGAATTGAAGATATATGATCTTTAACGATCTTGATCAAAGAAAGACTGTAATCGGGGATCGGTGATCGGTGATCATTGATCGAGAACTTATAATTGCAATCTCTTTTTTCCTATGATCTGTGATCAGTCAGTTGAAGTTGTAGATCTCAAAGAATTCCTAAGAATGAGTGTTTATTAATCACTGATGAATAGCAAAAGATCAGCTGGCAACAGAGATATCGATGATCAAATCAATGAACAAATCTGAGTATGTCTGTGATAAGTAAAAACAAGTTATCAATCGAATTGAAGATATAAGATCTTTAACGATCTTTAACAAAAAAAGACTGTAATCGGTGATCGGTGATCGCTGATCATTGATCGAGAACTTATAATTGCAATCTCTTTTTCCTGTGATCTGTGATCAGTCAGTTAAAGTTGTAGATCTAAAAGAACTAATAAGAATGAGTGTTTATTAATCACTGATGAATAGCAAAAGATCTGTTGGCAACAGAGATATCGATGATCAAATCAATAATCAAATTTGAGTATGTCTGTGATAAGTACATAAGAACAAGTTATCAATCGAATTGAAGATCTGCAATTCTATGCATTATGATCTTTTATTACTATCTTGGTCAAAGAAACACTGTAATCGGGGATCGTTGATCGCTGATGAGTAATCAATATCTCATTTTTGTGATCAGTGAAATAAAGATGTAGATCTACGAGAATTTCTAAGAATGGATAAAAGATCTGAGATAACGATGATCAAATCGATGATCAAATCTGAGTATGTCTGTGATAAGTAAGAACAAGTTATCAATCGAATTGAAGACCTGCAATTCTCTGCATAATATGCTCTTTAAATATTTTGATCAAAGAAAGACTATGATTGGCAATTGATAATCGCTGATCAGAGTGATCATAGTAATCAGTGATCAGTTAACAGTAGCAACTGGAAACCGAATACCGACAAAATCGCAAATGCGATGAGTAAGTCGAGGTGTTCGTGATCTACTTGTCAACACCTACACGATTTTTGGTCTTTATTTTTTTTTGTGGCTCACAGTCAACAACGGCCACTTCGAGTCGCTGGTTCCGGTTTCCAGTTGCCGTTTTGCCTTTTGGCCATTTGGCTGTTTGGCCATTTGCCTTTTGCCTTTTTGCCGTTTGGCGTTGCGGTTAAGTGATCGCTGATCGTTGATCGCTGATGGTCGCCGGGTTATGCATTTGGCATGCGGCTTGTGTAGTAAGTATTGTATTATCGACTGTGGCTCTGGCATCCACTTAGCCTACAGTGTTAACTAATTATGTGTGGCCCGCACTTTCTGGGGGGAATCGAATTGACGCTGACGTAAGACAAAATTGATAATAAAAACAAAATGATGATGGGCACAAAATTGTGTTTGTGGTTCGGTTGATTGGTGAAAAGTTTTTTTTTTTTTGGCATGTGAGTTGCATAGTATTCATTTGTAGTCTTCGATGTTGTTATGCTTGTTACTGTTGTTGTTGTTGTTTTTTTGCTGTAGCTCTGCATGAATGGAAAGTGCACTGAAGATTCGCCATCTATTCGTAATTGTGAAAGAAAGTTGTTGGATGAACCAAGGCAATTAGCGACAAACAAACACACACAGCATACATAAAAAACAGTTTTGAATTTAAATCCAAATGAAGCATATCTTTGACTTTAGTTATATTAAACGTTAGTTCAAGTTATCGACAGCTGACAGTTCGATTATATCAGGCAATCAATCGAATATGTATAGCAATAGATTTGTTAAATCTATGTGCCAAATTTCAATATAATGCTTCAATTAGATCCTGAGATATTACACTGAACCACTAGAGAATCGCTAGAGTATTTTACAAAGCAAGAAATGATATCTGTCTACTTGAATATTTAATTTCAGCTTGATAACTCAAACAGATCCCGGAGATATTACACCGAACCACTAGAAAATCGCTAGAGTATTTTACAAAGCTAGCAAAGTCTATTCTTGACCTTAAAATCATAAATAATTGATAAATGTTTATAAGCCAAATGTTTATAATAATAATAAACAAGAATGTATGTTTGATATAATACCATTTTAGTTACACAGCTTTAACAATTGTAAAATTATTATAAATTACGAAAGAAATGATATCTGTCTACTTGCATACCTTATTTCAGCTTGATAACGCAAACAGATCCTGAGATATTACACCGAACCACTTGAGAATAAAAGGAATCATTGTTAAAACCGGCAACATGTGAATTTGCAAAGTCATAAATGTTTGATATTTCTAAACCAACACTATATAATAATAAAAAACAACAGGAAGGCTGTAGAGATTTAACACAATGCCATTTAATGTATACAGCTTTATCTTCAGAAAAAATATCATCCATTACGTAAGAAGTTAAAGCTGAGTCATAAAACCTGTTTACTGTTTGCTAACCAAATTTCAGCATGATAACTCAAATAGATCCCGAGATATTACCTCGAGCCACTTGAGAATCATTGGTATAATTTTTAAAGCTTGCAAAATGATTAATGAACTTGAGAAATCATAAATGACTTATGTTTATAGATCAACACTATTATAAAAAAAAAGAAATAAGAAAACTATGGACATTTTCCACAATATCCTTACATTTATACAACTTTATCTCAATAAAAAGTATCATCCATTAAAGAAAAAAGTTAGGTCAGTTTAGAAAAACGCATTTTCTAACTGCATACCAAATTTCAGCACGATAACTCAAACAGATCCTGAGAGATTAGCCCGAACCACTTGAGAATCATTAAAATCATTTTTAAAGCTTGCAAAATGAATTATAGACTTGATAAATCATAAATAACTCATGTTTTCAGGTCAACACTATTTTAAGAAATAGGAAAACTAAAGACATTTTCCACAATATCATTTCATTTATACAACTTTATCTCCAGAAAAAATATCATCACTAAAGAAAAAAATTGGATCTGTTTAGAACAACGCATTTTCTAACTGCATAGCAAATTTCAGCACGATAACTCAAACAGATCCTGAGATATAATTGCCAAATCATTGGGTTGACTTATAGAATAATACAACATTCGAATAGACCGTATGAAGATACAGACAATTTCCCGCTGAAGATGTCCCACTGATATGTAATTGGAGTGGAAATGAAAAATGGAATTGAGATTGCAATTGGATTTCCACTTCCACTTTGAAATCAAAGGCATAACTCGGAATCACATGCCATCATTCCCTGACCAAAGTTGTAAGCTCAGGTCTCATCGTTTTCTAAATATATAAATGTAGTTGAAAACAACAACATTAAAAAAACAAGTAACAGGTAACAAGTGGGCGACTACTGACAGTTTCAAGGCTAATTGTGTTGGCCAGAGGTGGCCATTTGTCCAATTGGCCTGCTCGGATCTGGTACAGCATCATCATGAAGATCATGTGATACAATCTTCGCATACTAGTACTTGCAACAAGTTGCCGTTGTTGTTATATGTATTCGTTATTGTTGCTGTTAGAAAACTCGTTGTTTGCGACGCGACGACGACTTTCATTATTCGATGCGAACTGATTGAACAATCGATGAGCGTTTTTGGAAATTGGCAAAAGCAAAGAAATTGCCGGCAATAAATACTACAATACTACAACAACAAAAAGAGACAGACAACAGCAACAATTGTTGTAGTGAGTGAGTGTGAGTAGACTCATGAGTACACTCGCATGTAACTGCGCCAAACGAAATGCAGTTAAATGGCAAAGACCGTGAAAATGTCAGAGACGAAAAGCCAGAAAAAACACATAACGTTTGATCACTGAATACACTATCAATGTGACCACAGCAAGTAGAGCATATCACAATTGTGATTAAATTCGTGACGCCACGGGGAAAGATTTAGTATGATATATATTAAGATACTTTATAAGTACTTTATCCACTACAAAGTCGAAAATTGATTAATTTCATAGATAAAACAGTGCAAGTAAGAAGATTGACTATGAGATACTTTATAAGTACTTTATAAGTCAATATCTCATATCCATCATAAAGAGAACTTAAAGGTATTTCAACTTGATTATCTTTATTGTTAGACAAGTGTAATAAAATGTAAATTTGTTTCGTTTGTCGAAAGATTTAGTATGAGATATGATTAGATACTTTATAAGTACATTATCCACTATAAAGTCGACTAAATAATATTTAAAATTGAATAATTTTATAGATAGAACAGTATAAGTGAGAAGATTGAGTATTAGATATGATTAGATACTTTATAAGTACTTTATAAGTCAATATCTCATATCCATCATAAAGAGAACTTTAAGATGTTTTAAATTGTTTATCTTTATTGTTAGAAAAGGGTAATAAAATGAAAATTTCATTCGTTTGTCGAAAGATTTAGTATGAGATATGATTAGATACTTTATAAGTACATTATCCACTATAAAGTCGACAAAGTGATATTTAAAATTGAATAATTTTATAGATACAACAGTGTAAGCAAGAAGATTGAGTATGGGATATGATTAGATACTTTACAAGTACGCTAAGCAATTTGCTGCAAGTTTCTTAGCGATAAAATGTGGGGTTTAACTGACTCGAGATCTAGTTATATGTCTATTTGACAGAAGTATCAAAATTGATCAAAACACAAAAATACCTGCCAAGAAGGCAAGGAGATGCCAATCTCCCTCATCAGTACCATTGGAGCTGACTTACCCAACGATTCAAACTTGTTCTCTATGCTGCACTGTTAGAACTAGTTGAGAATTCTAAGGGTGCAACGTAGGAAAAACGCTTGAAAGTTGAGCTCGCCTTTCCGTGTTTTGATGTACTTAATTGTTGTCGTTCCCGTATATTAATGAATTTATTTTAAATCCATTATTTGGCCATAATTGTTGGCCAGAGTAAAAGAGAGAATATGAAAATGCCATTTGCGCAAGCGAGAGATAACATTTGATAACATTTTCCAGCACTATTATTTAGTAGTTGTCAAGCACTGAAAACTCAAACGAATGGTTATAATCAGGGGTGCTACAGCAATTCAAATCAACCGAAAACCAACCAAAAACCAACTCAAGCTGATTTTGGACCTGTTCTAGCTGTTTTTAAAATCTCTAATACTTTGGCTAGAGATTTGCTAAATTTCAGTAATATAAAACTTACAATGTACCATAAGTGTTACTGTTTTGGAAAGGTTATTAAATTTCCGAAATATCTAAATAAACACATTTCAAAATTAAACATTTCTTAATTCATTATTTGTAACTATATGAAATCTCTCGAAAATCTCTAGTACAATATTCAATTCGTTTTTTACGTGCAAAACCGTCTCGAGCAAGAGAGATGCCATCTTGTTTGGGAATCAGTTTAAAAGAATTCGGAGTATTTGAAATGTAATAGTAATTGTGCTTTATTATGTTTAATGAACATGAATTGTAATTTAAGTTGTCATATTTGCAGCTCTCTGGAGTAGACAGTTTAGTGTAAATTACTGGGATCGACTTTGAAGCAACGACAAAAATAAAATATTAATTTTAGAGCTTTTTTTTGCGAGCAGTATCAATTTTACGTCGTCGTTCTTCTACTCCGACTAAATACTCCGAAAAATGAAATCTCTCAAAGTTCTGTGTCACCTAGTACTAATCTCTAGAGATTTCTGTAGCACGCCTGAATATAATACTTAAAATTACCTATTCCCTATACACATAATTGACAATATTATATTTCTATCATCGTATTTAAACAATAAACAATTTCCACATCAA
Organism: Drosophila histrio; assembly: GCA_958299025.2. Taxonomy (NCBI): domain Eukaryota; kingdom Metazoa; phylum Arthropoda; class Insecta; order Diptera; family Drosophilidae; genus Drosophila; species Drosophila histrio. Next base: position 55,701,657 of record OY282582.1, on the reverse strand, counting down.
AATGTGGCAGTCCAGTGTTGCCAGACTATCGCAAGCTAACTACTCTCAATGCAATCAAAATCGACTTCAAGCGATATACATATTTAAATCCCATTATAATAAAAATACTTTTCTCCTACTGTCGGTTTGTTCTTTATTTTGTAAATATTTATTTTTGTTATTATCAATTTTATGATATTGATTAAGCTATGAATTTTATTTTAATTTTGTTAAAATCGATTGATCTTTATCTAATTTTATATTTAAACATAACGATCGACAGTGCTTCTATAAAGATATAAGATTCGAGTCATTCAACAAACAAGGCACTGAGCTAATGAACTACTTATATGATAGATGAGTTTGTTCATCAAAAATTGAACTATTGAACTAAATCCTTCAACAGAACGACGATGAACAACTCTATTATACAAATTTTAAAATAAATGTTATATTTTACTTCTTCTTTTTAAATGCAAATTAAATGCATATGCCAAAAATATAATAAAAATCACAAAATAAATACAAAAAACAATTGGTAAACAATTTTTAACAATACTAGAAAAGATTTTCTATTATTTTGGATATGTGTGTGTGCATAAACTTATTATATGAATTATAATATTATTTTAATGTTTAGTGATGTGCTATGTTTTTTAAATAAATGTATTATCATATATAATATATATATTTAAATAGATATATTTAAATATTGTTTTATATTTTTGTATTTAAAGCAAAACATATAGAATTTATTATAATTATTTCTTATTTTTATTATTTATTATTTATTAAATTATTTCTACGTTTCCAAGTACCAAATATAAGTATTTACAGCGTATACAAACTTCGACTAGTGTCTGTTATTTGTATGCTCTTCTACAGCATCTTTTCTTACCATTTGCTTGCGGTTGTCATCAATTGGAAATTTTTGTGTGAAAATTGATGAATGTTGATCGAAATGTTGCAGCAACAACAACAACAACAACAATCATAATAATAATAATAATAATAATAACAGTCACAACGGCAACAAACACATAAAAATAACACTTCACTAAGCGCCCTTTTCACTTTTTATTGGCGCACTTTTGAAAAAAAAAAAAGATGGTAATAATAATAAAAATTAAAAAAAAAACATAAATGCAGTTGTTTGTTTTGGGTTTAAAGCTTTTGGATTAACAACAACAACAACAATAGCAGCAACAATAGCAGCAACAACAATGTTATTAAAATCCAGCGAATGTTGTTGCCAAAGTTATTTAATTGCATGTGTGTGTGTGTGTGTGTGTTGTTTGCTTTGTTTTTAAAGTTATCTATTATGTATGTTTATTTCTGCATCACTCACACACTCACACACTCACACACACACAACACACACTCTCTTCTGACTGAAGCTTCAGCTTCTTCTCCGCTTGTAAAAGCATCAGGGCTTGACTATCTGTCCATCAGTCTCTCAGACAGTTTCACTTCCTACAAGCCACTCTTCCCCATCCCTTCCCCTCTACCCTTCAACACACCACACACACACACACCACAAACTCCACACACACACACACTTAAGTATGCACAGAGCTCTTTAAACGCGTCCAATTACCTCAACAGACTTTCCGTTAATGTTTCGAATTTCGAAAAACTGGCAACAGAAAACCCAAAAGCCAAAAAAAAAAATACAAAAAACATAACTCCACACACACACGCACAACATACACACACACACACATATACACAACACACATACTTACGTATACATAATATATGCCAAAGTGAACTGTTGTCGGGAATGGAAGTTGGGATTGGACATTGGGATTGCAGTTTAGCTGCAGTTGAATTGGGTGTGTGTGTGTGTGTGTGTGTGTGTGTGTGTGTGTGTGTGTGTGTGGGTGCAGTGTGCCATGAAGTCACACACGCACACATACACAGAGCGAAGCAATTAAGACTTTAGTACCTAAAAACTCCAAATTTCAAACTTGATTTGTCTCTAAGATTAAAATAAGTCTTTTAATTCGATGGATTAATATTTTAATTTAATATTTATAATTAAAATATTTAATATTCTTAAATTTGGAAGTAAGTTCAGAATGAAAATAAATTATATTATAAATTAAATTATTAATTTTACTAAATCATAAAGAATTTAAATAATTGAAATTAATTTAAACCAATAAATTGAGTAAAACATAAAAAGTCACATAGTTTAATTCTTTATAATAAAGTATAAAACTCATATGAAGTTTCTTCTGTAATGAAATGAGTTTTTTCAATTTGTTTTTCTCATTATTGTTTTCTATTACTATAAGCAATAAAACTGCATATCAAATATTTTTTAATAACTTGCATTTTTGCATTTTCAATATTAGCAAAAATGTGAGGCACTTATAATTATTTTCTATTGACAGAGCTAAGTTCGAAATAAACTCGAATCAATTCCTTGAAATTCTGTAACTGAATAAAAAAAGACAATTCAAAATCTAACACTAAAATTAAAACAATAATATTATTGAAATATAAAGAACAATTAATTTAGAAATTAAACTAAAACTAAAATAAATATATGCATATGTCAATGTAGCCTTATACTATTTATTAAAGAACAAATTTGAAATCTAATTAACAATTCTACTTCAATGTCTGTAATTGTGTCTAGTGACTTAAACAATAAGCTTATAACACTAAAAATTGCCATAAATAATTAGTATAAAATAGTTAAGAGCTTAATACTTGATCTAACCATACTGCAAACTTAAATCAATATCGAGTTAACGTTATTGGTATCTATTAAATATTCTCGCAACAAGTATTATGAGTATTATGTGTGCTACACTTCAGGCTGCCTAATAAAAATTATACATTAAACAATTACACAATTAAATTATACAAATTATCAGAGTTTCAGATGGTGTGAAAATAAGTGAAGACTAACTGCAGAAATTATCCGTCAGTTAAATAGTAAAGTCTAAATTTCTCAGTGCGCATCTCGAACTGCTTTCCATTGGTTCCATAAGCAATAGTCACTTGGAAATCTTAAACAAGCGAACGCAAAAACTATTGAAGTTATAAAATCTTGACTTAAGATTTTAAAGTCTAGATTTAAGACATTAAAATGTTGATTTAAGACTTTACAATCTTGATTTAAGATTTCTATATTTTGATTTAAAATTTTAATATCTTATACCAAAATCTTGACTGATTTAAGATTTAAAATTCTTGATTTAAGATTCTAAAATCTAGATTTAAAATTAAAATCCAGATTAAGGAATTTGAAATTTTTGTTTAAGATTAACAAATTTTGTTTTAACACTTGTGAATCTTGATTTAAGATTTATATATCTTGATTTAAGATTAATATATCTTGATTTAAGATTTTAATATCTTGATTTAAGATTTATATATCTTGATTTAAGATTTTAATATTTTATTCCAAGTTCTTGACTGATTTAAGATTTTAAAGTCTTGATTTAAGACTTTTAAATCTTGATTTAAGACTTGAACGTGTTAATTTATGATTCTAATATCTTGACTTAAGATACTTAAAATCTTGACTGATTTTAGATTTTAAATTCTTGACTTCAGATTCTAAAATCTAGATTTAAGATTAAAATTCAGATTAAAGATTTTGAAATATTGGTTTTAGATTAAAAAATTTAGATTTAACATTTAAGAATCTTGATTTAAGATTTAAAGGTCTTGATTTGAGATTTTAAAGTCTTGATTTAAGATTTTAAAGTATTGATTTAAACATTAAAATCTTGATTTAAGACATAAAAAACTTGATTTAAAACATATAAAACTTGATTTAAGATTTATATATCTTGATTTCAGATTTAAATATTTTATTCTAAAATCTTGACTGATTTTAGATCTTAAATTCTTGATTTATGATTTTAAAATCTTGAACTAAGAAAAAAATCTTGTTATAAGATTTTAAAATATTAGTTTAAAATTTGAGACTTAAGATTTAAAAATCTGGATTAAAGTATTAATTTAAGACTTTAATGTCTTGATGTTAGAGTATAATATCTTGATTTAATATACTAAAATCTTGACAGATTTAAGAATTTTAAAAACTTAATTTAAGATTAAAAAATCCTGATTTAAGATTAAAAAATCTTGATTTATGAATTTAAAAAATTGATTTAAAATTATAAAATGTTGAATTAAGATATTAAAGGCTTGACTTATTTGGAGTTTTAAGTTCTTCATTTAAAATATTTATATACATATTGATTTATGATTTAAAATCTTGATTTAAAATTTAAAAATCTTGATTTATGATTTAAAAATCTTGATTTATGATTTTAAAATGTTGATTTAAGATTTTAAAATCTTGATTTAAGATGTATAAAATTGATTTATAATTTTGATTTAAGATATAAAAGTCTTGATCAATTTAAGATTTGAAATTCATAATTTAATATTGTAAAATATAAATTTAAGACTTTAAAATATTGATTTAAAAATTTAAAATATTTATATAAGATTTCAAACTTTCCATTTAAAATATTAAAAATGTATTTAAGATATTACGAACTTGCGCTGTGAGTAATTGCTATGAAAACTATTTTGTGCCGAATTTCAGAACTTAGATAATGAATTGTCTTACTTGTTTCTAGAAAATCATAAGATTTACTGGATTCAAGACTATTTTCTCTTATATCCCTTGAGCTATAGAAATGATTTTAGTGCGTATGTTAATATAATCATTTTATAAATAAGAACTTGGAATAATTAAATTCTCTTATATTATGATAATTGGTTTTAGATTAAGAAATTTCGATGGCCATTTCAAGTTCATTCATATTTATAGTAAATATGGATTTTAAGCATAGCAAATACTTAAATCGAGCTAACTTCAAATTCATTCTATTAAGACTTTCTACTCTCTGTAAATCTGTATTCTGAATTGATTCAAGATTCTTTTCCCTTCTAATCAAAAACTTTAGTAGTTGGCCAAAAAATAGTCTGCTCAGTTTCAGTTTGAATGACTTATAACAAGAATAGATTTTAAGAATCACAAATACTTAATTCGAGGTCAGTTAAATCTAATTGTGAGTACTGCCTTTTTCTCTGTGTGTAGAACTAAGCTTAGCAGGCTACAAGTATGGCGGGGATCGAGACTTCGACTGAGACTTGGACTGAGACTTGTCGACTGCGACTGCGACTGCGACTGCGACTGCAGCAGAGACTCAAACTGAGACTCAGACTTGGTTGACTGCCTCATGGCTGTTGGCAACTGTTGCACACGTCGCCGTCGCCATCGCGAGACCAGAATTGTTGATTTTGTAATTGTTGTTTGTTGCATTTGTTGTTACTTCAGTTTTTATATTTTTTACGTTGCGGTTTCTATATTATTTCTTTCTTTTTTTTCTGTTTTTATTTTATATATATGTTTTTATTGCAGCGAGTTTAACTTGTTGTTGCCTTTTTTATTGTTATTGTTGCTGTTGTTGTTGTTGGGCAAGTGAAGCAGCCAAGCCAAAAGGCTCGGGCGACAACAACAACAACAAAATAAAGAAAAAAGCCAAAGACAAAGACTGTCACGAAGATCATTTGAGATTGTCGGCAGTGAGTCATGAGTCAACTTGCGGCACATTCACCTACTATATAAGAACTGAGTGCACTTACGAGTATGTGAATATAGTGAATAGTTAGTTGAATGAATCACAAATCGATTGGCAATTGTCAACAGCCAATTGTCAACTGCCAATTGCAGCCACTTGCCGCATTCGGGCAGCTTTCTTAATGAACTTCCGTGCAACGACCTAGAAATAGTATGCATAGAAATTCTTTTGCTTATATTAGCCTAGTAAATTAACAATGTATGCTAATATATTTTATTTTACAACAGTCTTAGCTTGTCTTATTTAACAATTTGTCTTAATTTATTTATTTATTGTTACTCTCATTTATTTTGTCTTACTTTACAATTAAGTAATTTATTTATTTCTTTTTATTATAAATATATTTATTTCTTAAATATCTCAGGCTATTTTATTTTAAACATATGCTATATCTAATTTATTTTAATTCCATTTATTTCTTGTATCTTGTTTAAATTGATTTTACAATTATCTTACTAAAACTTATTCACTACAATACAATTTTACTAGTTTAACTAAATTTACAATTATTTTTGTAATTATTATTATTATTATTATTATTTTACAATAATTGTTCCATAATAATTTGACAATTTTATTGTATAATTCTCTTGGTTTATCTTTTTTATAAATATCCAAATTTATTATTATATTTTCAACCACCTCAATTTATCTTATTTTACAATCATCTTTATATATTCTATATCAGTTTATTTTATCTTATTATACAATTAATTGATGTTTGTTATCATATTTAAAATTTTAATATTTTTTTAAATTTAATTTCTTTCCTTTATCTTGTTTAATTTGATTTTAAAATGTTCTTACTATAACTTATTAATTAAATAAATTAAAACAATTATATTAGCCTTTCTTAGTTAACAATTACCTATTTTTTTTATTATAAATTAACATTATTCATATCTTTTATTGTATTTTTTATTTATCATATCTTATTACATATTATAATTATCCTAGCTTATATTTTTTCAACAATTATCTGCATTTATTTAAATTCTTTTCTTTTTCTATTATTATATCTTACAGTTGTTAAATATTTTAAATTATTTTACAATAATATTTCTACAACAATTTGTCCATTTAACTGTATATAATTGTATTGGTTTATCTTGTTTCACAATTATCTTGAATTGTCCTATTTTACAATTATTCCAATTTATTTTGTTTTACAACCACCATAATTTATTTTAATTTACAATTATCTTTATATATTTTATATCTATTTATTTTATTTTTTTAATAATTAATTTGAGTGTCAATTGTCTTAGTTTTTCTTATTTTAAACACATATATATTTTATTTTAATGTATTTTGATTAAGTTTATATCATGCATCTTGTTTAATTAAATTTTATAATTATCTTAACTTACAGTTTCACAATTTATTATATTTTACAATCATCTTTATATATTTTATTTCACTTTATTTAATGTGTAATTATTTTCTTCTTATTTATTTTATGTCTATCTGAATTTTATTTAATTTTATATTATCTAAATTATTTTATTATATAATTATCAATACAATTATCTTTATTGAATTTAATTTATTTTATTCTTTTAATATCGTATTTAATTTAATTAAACAATTGTCATTACTTATTTTATTTTTTATTTGTCTAAACTTAACTTACTTTACAAGTATCTTTATTTAATTAATTTTATCTTATTTTATCTAAATTTCTTAATTTTTATTTAGCTATATTCAGAGTTTATTTTATTTCTCATTTCTAATTTATGTTGGTTAATCATATTTTACAATTATTTTTATTTATTTAAACTTAAATTATATAATTTAAAAATACTAAAAGTGTTTTTTTTTTACAAATGTCATAAATAACTTTATTTTAGAATTATTATTATATATTTAATGGTATTTTTATATATTAATTTAACTTATTTTACAATTAGATACAATTATTTTAAATATATATTTGTGTATATCAATTTTTTATTTTTTTATTTCACAATTTCTTAGATTTTGTTTTATTTGATTTATGTTAATATTTATATTATTTTATATATTTATATATATATATATATATATATATATATATATATATATATATATATATATATTAATACTATTTTAATTTTTTATTTATTTATATATATTATTTATTATATTATTTTACATATTTTTTTATTTTTATAGTTCATTTTATTGCCCATTTATCTCATTTTTAACATTTAATTGGTTTTGCAATTCCGTTACATTTGTGTTCTTTAAAATTCCTAATCGTCTACATTTCCGTTACATTTATTTCAAATTAAGCGCACACTTTAAGAATAACAGACAGCTTTCGTTCAAGCGTAATCACATAGCAAACAGCTTTCATTGCAATGCACTGTTGTAAATGTGATGTGGGTGTGTGTCTTTGCTTAACTACTTCGTTAACTGTGCTAAGCGGTTAATTTCGTTAAGTGAGCTAAGAGAGAGCAGCTGTACACAATTACTCTTATACGCAGTGCAAGTTCGTCAAGTTCAGCGCCTTAGCACAGACGCAAACCACACAAATAGTGTTCCCACTGCGAACGCAACGAGTTCCACATTTAACGAAACACTGCACATGTCTTTGCTAATTATTGCGGTACAAATTGTGTAGCACAGTTTTAGGCGGTTGCTTGAAAAGTTTCCACGAATTGTTGAAAAATCGATGAAGATAAGAATTATCTAGATAACTAAATTAGTTATTAATAAAAACAAGTGAATCATAAAGTTTTGTTTAGTTTTGATTGATTTTGATTGTCACAATTTGACATGTTGATTTCTTGATAATTTTGGATATTTATTTATGGTTAACTGGTAATTGGTAATTGGCCATTGGCCATTGGTAAGCTGATGGCTAACAACAAGTTGCAATTGTCGTCGTCGTTGTTGTCGTTTTATCTTATCCAGAGATCGAGATGACATCATGCGCCGTTTGAATGAAATCGATCGCATGAATGACCTAATAAAATACTACAATACAATCCAATGAATGCCATGAATCAACAACAACAACGACGACAATTTGCCATTGAAATTGCAGCAAAAGTGCAGTTGAGTAACCCCACCCCCCCGCCACCCACAACTGGGCAGGGGGGTGGGAAAGACCCAGACTAGAGATGGAAAAAAAAACTATCGGACAAAAATTATTACTTGGAATATCATAACGAAAATATCGTTTGTTAATTGTTTTGCAATTTAATAATATAAATAAAAAAAATAATTACGATATTATTCAGTTAAATTTACAATCAACAATAGCTTAATTAAATATTCTTATCAAAATAAAATGCGTAAATATTACAAAATCTACATATACAATTTATATAAAATTTATTTTAATTAAATAAAATACAAGATCGTAATTACTCAGTTAAATAAATAAATCAATAAATGTACAATAAAAAAGATGAAATAAATAATGTTTATAAAATAAAATAAATAGAACAAATAGAATTATTATATAATCAAATATAAAATTGATATTAAGCAGTTCAATTTAAAAAATATATGCAATTAATATCGCTATAAATTAATTAATTGAATTAAAATACATAAATAAAACAGGTGTGATATTATTTAGTTAAATTTATAAATATACAATAAAACAGTCTGAATAAATTATTTTTAAAAAATAAAATAAACAATTAAAATGTGATCTTTAAATTTGAATATATGATATAAGTTTATAAAATAAGCTCTTTATTTACCAGTTCAATTTAAACATATACTCTAAATAAAATAGATCAACTTTAACCTTATCAAGTTAAATAACATAAATTAAATGAAAATAATTTCAATAAAATATAATAAATAAATAAAATACAATCGATATTATTCGGCATTATTTAAACACAATTTCGAGATATGTAATAACATTTTAATTAAACTAATAAAATAAATATAAATAGTTAAATAGTTCAATTTAAAAAATTTACACTAAATAATTCAATAGGTATTAAATACACACTTATATAAAATAAGTTCGCTATACATCAGTTAAATTTACAAATAATATACAATAAAAAGTAGAATTGAATATTTGTATAAAGTAAAAAAAAAAGTAAAATGTACTAGAAATTAAAATACATATTTTAAACAGCGCATTAAATTAATGTGAGCTAAGTAGCTATTTAAATAAAAAAATTAAAAAAAGATCAATAATATTTAACATAATTTATAATTATATATTTTAAAATACACAGCTTAAATAATTGAATTTATAAAATAAAATTTTTTCAATATTTACAACTTCACTTAAAATCAGTTGGCGCTTTAAATTTATTAATTAAATTTAAATACATATATAAAAAAAGGTTTGCTATAGTTTAGATAAATTTACAAATATACAATAAAAAGCCTAACAAAAAATTCTTATTAAATAAAATTCTTAATTAATAGATGGATTTTATACAGTCAAATTTACGAATGTAAAATATGGGCTAATCATAATTTATGCAGTCTAAATAAATAGTTTTATAATTAAATTAAATTTAAGAATAAACAATACACAGTCTAAATGAATAATCTTTATAAAATAAAATAAACTAATAAAATGTGATCGATATAATTTATTACAATATAAAAATATGATATACTAAGTAATATTACAATAAATATATACAATTAGATCAACATTAGGCAGATCATATTAAAAAAATAATATAATATAAAATATCAAATTAGTTTTCTTTTTAAAATGCAATTAATAAATAATATATGAACAATAATATTCAGTTTTATTTACAAATATATTTAAATACAAAATTTCAAGTTATTTAAATTTAGAAAATAAAATAAATTGAACACTAAGCAGTTCAATTTAAAAATACACAATTAATAGCGCTATAAATTAATTAATTGATATTAAATACTATATAAATAAAATAAGTTCGATATTATTCACTTAAATTTATAATTTATTTATATAAATTAATTTATTATAATTATAATTTGCTAAATTATATTAAGATCTATATCAAACAGTTCAATTTAAAATAATAAAATTAAATAAAATGTTATATTATTTATACAAATTTATTCGTATGTATAAAACTCGCATTTGAATTAATGAATATTAGCAAATAAAATAAAAATAAATATATTAAGTATATAATAGAAAGGCATATTAAATAAATTATAAATATTATATGATCGTTGTCAATCAGATACGTTAACAAAATATAGAAAATGCACTGCCCAATTAAATAATTATATTTAATATAAGATCAATATTAGTCAGTTCAATTCAAAGAGCTTAAAATAAATAAACCAGAAAATATAATTAATTATAAATTCATCGACATTTGTTATATATTTGTTGCCAGGTCACTCAATAGAATCGTTAACTCGGAATAGAACACTGCGAGCTTCTAGGGATTGACTTAGAAATATAAGAAGTGCAGAAATCAAACCTTAAGCCTATGAATGCATACCTCTAAAACAATCCAATTTCTAGACCCTTTACTCTAAAAACAAGTGTAAGGGTCTATTAAGTATTAAAGCGTTTAAATTCTTGATAAGCATCAACAGTCGAGTCAATATAGCCATCTATATCTATCCGTCTGTCCGTCCGGCTGCCTATCCCTCTGTCCAACCGTCTGCCTGTATGAGCGCCTAGATCTCAGAGACTATAAAAGCAAGAGTCATTAAATCTGGTATGTTGGTTCGTCTCTGGGCTAGCAGTGTCCATGTCCGTCTTTCCGCCCGTCTGTCTGTCCGTCCGGCTGTCTGTCCCTCTGGCCGTCCGGCTGCCTGTCCCTCTGTCCGTCCGACTGTATAAGTGCCTAGATCTCAGAGACTATAAGAGCTAGAGCCATTAAATTTGGTATGTTGGTTCGACTCTATGCTAGGCACTATCAGTTTATGTAGACATTTTGACACGCCCCCTTCTGCCTGTGCCCATTAAAAATGGTCAAAAAAGGGTATAATGAATTTGTGTGAATGTTGTAACAGGCAGAAGGAGGCATCTCCGACCCTATAAAGTACATATATGCTTGATCAGTATCAATAGCCGAGTCGATTGACACCTGTCCGTCTGTCTGTTTATCCATCCGTCCGTCCGTCTATCCGTCTGTATGAAGGCGTGGATCTCAGCAACTATAAGAGCTAGAGACTTCAAATTTGGAATGTAGGTTTCTGTATACCATACGCAGATCAAGCTTATTTTCAATTTTCGATATCAAGCATGGTTTGTTTTAAAATTAGAAAAATCACCATAACATAAGCAATGTGAAAGCTAGAGTCTTGAGATTTGGCACACATGATAAAAAGCTTGGGCTTAATGTGTCCAGAAAATTTCATTGCGCTGCCACGGCCATTTCGCCCAGAATTTGAAAAAGCTGATAACAAGAGCAGTTTCATAGATAGTTTACCCAAAATACTTTTGTTTTAAGACCAGCACAGGGTATCCTAGTGTCGCGCCCGCTCGAGAAACCTTAAATACTCTACATTTTATATTTCTAAGAAATCCAACTATCGAAATCGAAAATAATTTAAAAGTACTCTAAATAGGGCTCGATATATCGATATATGTATGAATTCCCATCTCTAATCATGACTTCGCGCTTAGAATTTCATCAGAAACAGACGCGGTGTCGCCAGTTCCAACTCACACCCAAGTCTTGCTCTCCTCACTCACTCCTCCACCAACCCCTTTCCCATTCCCTAACCCTACCCCTTCCACCACCCCCCACCCCCTGTCACTGTGTGGGCGTCAATTGGAGAACGCGTGACGTGAACGCGAAAACGAAAACGAACAAAACGCAGTGTTAATTAATTGCAATCGTAGCAATAAAATATTCCAATTCGTTTAATCATTCTTTAATTGCCAGCAAGCAGACACGATACACAGATCCACAAAAAAAAGGCGTTCCACAATTCCACAGTTCGACAAACGATCCAACGAACCAACGATTCGGCTATTCACCGTTATTGCCGGACACCCACCCACCCAATGGTCAATTTGCGAATGCAATCAACAGTTCATCACTGGTGCGGAGAGTGCGGAGTCTTTTCTATTACGCATTACGCATTGTGACGGCTTCGTTTTGTGCCAATGTTTATCATTGGGTGGGTGGTTTAATGTGTGTGTGTGTGTGTGTGTGTGTGTGTGTGTGTGTGTGTGTGTGTGTGTGCCCACACACATTTCAGCTGAAGAGTCAGCGTAGAAAGTCATTGAGTCCAAAAGCAACTCAACCTCAGCAGCTGGCGGCAGACAAAACTGCCAATTGATTGAATCACACGCAGAGCAGCAACAGCTAAAGAGTAGTCCCGACTGTCAGGATACCCTGTAGGCAAGTAAAAGTGTCAATTGTCACAGAGTTACAGAAGTATATCTCATTTATCGACATGAGAGTTAGCAAACTAAACAGATAAACAATATTAAAAGACTATTTTTCTAAAGTGTAGTCCCGACTGTGTGAATACCCTGTAGACAAGTAAAAGTGTCAACTGTCACTAAGTTATAGAAGTATATCTCATTTATCGACATGAGAGTTATCAAACAAAACAGATAAACAATATTAAAAGAGTATTTGTCTAATTGATTGAATCACACGCAGAGCAGCAACAGCTAAAGGGTATTCCCGACTGTGTGGATACCCTGTAGGCAAGTAAAAGTGTCAACTGTCACAAAGTTATAGAAGTATATCTCATTTATCGATAGCATAGCTAGCAAACTAAAGAGATAAGCAATATTAAAAGAGTATTTGTCTAAAGGGTATTCCCGACTGTCAGGATACCCTGTAGGCAAGTAAAAGTGTCAACTGTCACTAAGTTATAGAAGTATATCTCATTTATCGACATGAGAGTTATCAAACAAAACAGATAAACAATATTAAAAGAGTGTTTGTCCAAGCGATAAATTGTGTTATCGAATTGGACTATCGATAGCTTATTTTATTCATTCAACTGTATATCAATATTTATCATAGTTATCAATTAAACCCCGATTGACATTGAAATATTCACTTTAACTATGTGGAAAATCACTGTTATCGAATAGTATTATCGATAACATGTTTACTATACATATTTCTTATTTATGGATCGAAATCATCAATCAATATCAGTTATATCTATTAATCTTTCACTGAAATATTAATCCGCAGAATGTAAAAAATTATTTTTATCGAAAATGACAATCGATAACGTGTTTGTCATGCAGCTGTTATCGAAATAGTATGCAAATCTCTCTAAGCCTATTAACAAATCACTTTGATCTAATTGAACTCTCGCAATCAGATGTTATTGAAATAGAAAATCATTGTAATCGATTGTGACCATCGATAACAATGATTGCAGTTGTTTTGCATATAAATATAAAACAAAATTTGCCGAAATCAATGTAGGATATTCGTTTAATTGAATTGCACCATCGACAGTCTTTTTGTCATGCAATTTTTGAATTAAAACACACTTCGATAGGACTATCGAGTATGGTTTTTATCACGCAGCTTAAATCAAAATAAAAATCTTTTTAGACCGTTAAATTTAAATAAGAATAAGGGTCTATTCACTTTGTTAAAAAAACTGTGCTTAACAGGTCTAAGAAGCTCTGTCTGACCCCATAAAGTATAAATATTCTTGATCAGCATCAACAGTCGAGTCGATATAGCCATGTCCGTGTCCGTCTTTCCGCCTGTCTGTCCGTCCGGCTGCCTGTCCATCTGTCCGTCCGTCTGTATGAGCGCCTAGATCTCAGAGACTATAAGAGCTAGAGCCACCAAATTTGGTATGGTGGTTCGTCTATGGGCTAAGCAGAACCAGTTTGTGTTAAAATTTTGCCACGCCGAATGGGCCACTGGCGGAAGACCCCGAAAATGAAATCCCATAAAACGATAATATTAAAGCTAGAGTCATTACGATCGGATGGTAAACTCGGAAGTTATTCAAAAGATAATATAGGGTTTTTGCCCATTTTATGGAATTTATAAAAACCTCAAAACTGTAACAATATATTTGGATCAAGTTATTGCATTGTTTACAACTCAATTCGATTCGGTTGCTTGGTAAAATTAACCCTTACCCTGAGTACCTATTATATTTAATTAGACGAAAGCTAATTCAAGCGGCGCCAAATTGATATAAGTTTAAATATAAGTATCTTGGCATACACCTTGATATAGGCGACTTACCTGGCGGAGACACATCGAAGCTAAAAAAATTCACCTAAAACTAAAAACTAAAAGCTAAAAGCCTCCATTGGATTATAAATTCTCGATTGCCTCTAAACATAGACCTGGTCCTACTCTACAATTCCACTTCAAATCAAAACCAATCAGGACCTACGACGGCTCGCAGCTCTGGGGAAATGCGAGTAGCAGCAACATTGACATCATACAGCGACAACTATCTTTGCACCCAAATCAACCTACAAGGTGCTTATCTCGGGATAATCCATTAGGGCCCTTTAACTCGGATTCAGTCAACATGGCTGTTATCTAACGTATTATTTTAAGATTTGATAAACTTATTGTCAGTCTCCCTCTGGAGAAGATTCAATAAATAACAGCAAAGCATTAAAAAACAAGCCGATCAGTCGAGCGGGCGGGACAGTAGGATACCCTGTGCAGGTCTTCTATTAATAGTATTTTCGAAAAAGTATTTTAATTATAGTGGAATTGCACTGTAAGTAGTCTGACAACACCCCATGTTTCTCTCTTACGAACAGCTGTTATCTTATTGCGCGCCAAACCAATTGTTTTTGAAATTTTAGGCAATGTTTATATATATGGGTTTTGGTAATTCAGAAAATTTAAGTTATTTTAATACTATTATAGATACGTAGAATTGTCAACCATACGTGTTAGCAATCTCAAATATAAATTAATTTAATAATAGTAATTATTCAGTTTGTCAGTGCTCGACAACTCTTAAACTGTTGTTGGACAGTGTTGGACAACTGGCCAATTATAATGAAATAATGGCAATAAAACAAATTCCTTAATATCTCCTTTATTAATTATTCGATCGCTATGAAACGTGCAGCAAATTGCTTAGCGTGGTTATTCTGTTAATTTAAGTTGTATTATCTTAACAAACATGCATGTAGACAATCGCTAATATTAGTTAACATTACAATGCATAGTTCTGAGTGTGACCGATAGATGGCGCCACATGTCACGTGACACAATGCGGCACCCAGCGGCTGACAGTGCAAAGCATCAGATTATCATATGCTTTCTCGTTTGCGCAAATGGAATTTTTATATGCTCTCTCGCTCTGGCCAAAAAATGGTATTAAAACAAATTCCTTAATATCTCCCTTATTTATGGGTCGATCGCGATGAAACATGCAGCAAATTGCTCAGCGCGAGTTATACTTCAACTATCAGTCATGTTAGGCTGAATTATCTTGGAATTTGAGGTTTTCTTGATCTGCGTATGGTATTCAGGGACCTACATTCCAAATTTGAAGTCTCTAGCTCTTATAGTTGCTGAGATCCACGCGTTCATACAGACGGACGGACAGACGGACAGACAGACGGACAGCTGTCAATCGACTCGGCTATTGATACTGATCAAGAATATATATACTTTACAGGGTCGGAGATGCTTCCTTCTGCCTGTTACATACATTCACTCAAATTCATTATACCACTTTTGCCCATTTTCAATGGGCACAGGGTATAAAAAATATATAAATATAAGTATCTAAGTTTGTTAATATTTTTTTTTTTTAAGAAAAAGTAATGCGTCTCTCATAGCGTATCATCGACTGTAGCCTTTCCGACTGATTAAAGATAAAATTGTGCATCGTCGTTCAGTTGAGTCGATAAATATTATATCAAACGACTGAATAATAATAATGGGATAATAATCAGAAACTTACATAGTTCGTGGAGAGATTTAAGTGTTTGCTATTAAAGCATAATCGTCCTCATTTGATTTAAAGTTGTTGATGGTTTCAAAGCAATTTTTTGTTTCTTTGATACGTGTTTCTTTTAAATAAATAAATTATAAATTCTTTATAACAAATTACAATAGCTTTAAAAGACATCGAGGAATTCAAGGTGCCCAATACATCGAGCTACATTGAGATGGATTTAGAAATCATCGATGAGCATCTACATCGAGGTTTCCATTCAAATATACAACCCAAAGTGTACTTATATTTATATATTATATAATTTTATTTATTTTTTTATTTATCGAGAACAAGTTAACAAATAAACTGCTAATATTAAGAAACTAACCTACATCAGAATTTTGAGTAATTATTATAGATGTGCCCCGACTCACATCAAGTGGATGAAGGCAATGATTTTCAAATACATCAATTTCTTATAAAATAACAGTTAATTAAGCGATCAAATATAAGTAGAATACCTCAACAGTTGAGGAACATTCCGACGGCATTAAGTAATGCAGATCATTATAATTAGTAGAAGATAAAACACGGCAAGATTCATGTACTAGCTCAAAGTTAGTTCTGCATCTGCATCTAAAAACAAAGGTCGCAAATGCTGCGTATATCTTTGAGATACAGAGAAGCGAAGATTTCTAAGGAGCAAGTTTGATTCAACATGTCCATTGATTAACTTATGGAGAAACACAGCAGATCAAGGCAAGTCCTTCGAGCCTTAGGAGAGGGTAGAACACAAGGAAGGCAGGTGACGATGTGGTTTCCAATTAAACTCATCTAAAGCCAAGAAAAGAAACTGTTTCCGCCTTGACTCTGACTTTGACTCTATAAGCTGCTCATGTCTTGGGTACTGAGGTGACCCGAGATACGATCAATACTCAAGAACAGATCGAACCAGCAATGAAAACAAGAGTTATAGGTGTAATGGTCATTGAACTCTACCGACCAACGTTTTGTAAAGCCAAAAACTCCATTGGCTATTCCGACAATGATGACAATTATAATATATAATAATATACTACATATCGATTATAATATACTAATTATAAACATTAGTAACGATGACATTAAAATAGCTGCTAAACAAACTCTAATTTTATTTCTAATTATGATTATCGATTGTCAATGATTGAACAATGAACAAAACGCCTTCAAAAGACGCTCCAGATCATTGTGAATATTATATATTAATTACAGTGATACTTCGCTTATGAGTAATTATGATTAAATCTATAATGCAAGCCAACTCGAACAAGGGCAATAAATATATTAAAGCAGATAACTTAAGATTGATTGATGGACAGTGTTAGGAATTTCTAGGTATTCTCTGATTTCAAAAAAAAACAACATCATTCCCATTGTCAAAGTTTTAATAAATTAGATCAATTTTTGAGTTAGGAAATTTTATTGTATGCGCATTTCTTTTTATCATGTTTACTATGTGATTCCCATGATTTTGGCTATCAGTCAGATACGAGCACATAACTAGATAACCATCCCATTGTACTATGTGTACTATGTGTTCCAGTTTTCATATCAACAAAAAACGATAACTTGAAAATTGTCATTTGCGTCATTTGTCTGCTAGACGAAGGCAATTCGTTCAGCTAATATACCCACATTCTATATTGCAGTGAAGGGTATAAAAAATTGATATCTCTGCATAAAATGAAAATGAATTTTGTGCGAGATATCGAAATGGGATAATAATAATGGTTAATAATCGTAATTAGAATCGAAATGAAAGGCAAAAGTGAATGAATCGAATGTAAATCAATTTACGATTTGCGATTCCAAATTGCGCCCACAAAAAAATAAAGAGAAGGATTGGCTGCAGTTGAGGGGGGGGGGGGGTGAGGTGGCGGGTAATGGGGGAGGGGCACAGTGAGCGCAGCTTTGTTCATTACTCATACGCCACGTTGGCCAATTGACGTTGTAAAAACGTTGGATAATAAAACGCTTAAAGCTAAACGATGCTAGTGTCGTACATTATTACTGTAAGCAACTGCCCCTGCCCCTGTCTCTTACCCCCTTCCCACACGAAACAGCTAGCACCACACTGGCTGTATGTACTAGTTAATACCCTGTAATATGTGTTTAACATTTGAAATAGATCTGATGATAATTTGCTTTCTTTATTTGCTCTACAATTTGTAAGATTATACATTCGATTTTTGGCATACTTATATTTAAGCAATCCATTGAGGTATTCTGAAAGTTTCATTAGAATCCCATGTGTTGTTTAGAATATAGTTTTAAGGAATGGGAAAGTTCAGAGTGTAGCATTTGTATTTATAGCTCTTACTTAAAAATACAACTTAATTTGAGTACTACAGAATATAAGTTATTGCTAAGGCGACATTTTGTATGTATAACCTAAAATATATAACATATAACCACCGTTATTTGTCACAATATAAAAAATTACTTTATAATGTTGGGTATACATTTAACTTAATATATCATATACATATTCTGAAAGTTTCATTAAGATTCCATGTGTTGTTTGGAATATAGTTTTAAGGAATGAGAAAGTGCAGCCTGTAGCACTTGTGTTTATAGCTGACAGTTAAGGATACAAGTAAATATTAATACTAAACATAATAACTGACTGCTTGCATAATATATTTGGTATATAACTTCATTTATATATAACATACTCCTATCATTATCTGTCATAACATAAGAATTATATTTCACTATTTGGTATACACCTTTCTTAACATATCATCTACATATTCTGAAAATTTCATTAAGATTCCATGTATTGTTTAGAATATTGTTTTGTAGAATGAGAAAGTGCAGCCCCTAGCCCTTGTATTTATAGCTGAAAGAGAAAATACAGCTGAATACGAATACTATAAATTATTAGTTATTGTTGAGACGACATAGTTGGTATATAACCTTATTTATTTATAACATATTTCTAGTAATCTCTGTCATAACATAAAAATGATCTTTCACTTTTAGCTATTCGTTAATCTTAACATATCAACTACATATTCTGAAAGTTTCATTAAGATCCCATGTGTTGTTTAGAATATAGTTTTGTAGAATGAGAAAGTGCAGCCTGTAGCACTTGTGTTTATAGCTGATAGTAAAATATACTACCGATTATAAGTGATTGTTGAGAATACAAACTAGCTTATGTATAACATGTTACCATCATCTTTCACAATATAGCAAATATCAATCTGATCTTTTTTTGATCTACATTTATCCTAAAATATCGTATTTATATCTTGCAAGTTTCATAAAAGATCACATGTGTTGTTTAGAATATTAGTTTGAGAAATGAGAAAGAACAGTCTATAACTGACAGAAAAAAAGATAATAACTGATTGCTGACACAATATATTTCAAAAAGATCAACTTCTTTATATATTCTCTATAAGCTAAACTCTTAACTTAACATATCATCTACATATTCCGATAGTTTCACAAGGATTCCATGTGCTACTGGTTTAAGGAATGACAAAGCACAGCTTAAACCATGTGACTATAGTAGACTATAGTATAGTCTTATACACTACTTATACACTACTTATAAATACTGACAACGATACGACAATAGAGTTGGCAACATAATCTGTAGATGTCTATTTTATAATGAAAATTCCAACTACATAAATTCCACAA
Organism: Drosophila histrio; assembly: GCA_958299025.2. Classification (NCBI taxonomy): domain Eukaryota; kingdom Metazoa; phylum Arthropoda; class Insecta; order Diptera; family Drosophilidae; genus Drosophila; species Drosophila histrio. The sequence continues at coordinate 55,681,564 of OY282582.1, read as the reverse complement.
ATCGAGAGATAGAGTTCCAGAATTAAGCATACCTGCAGTTTAATATCTCAATTGCATATTCTAAAACTTTCATAGGGATTGCAAATTGTAGTAGTTGGCATAAGACAAGATATGTTTATCGATTGATTCAACAAAAACATATCCTAAACACCACATGCAATTTCTATGAAATTTTCAAAATATCGAGTACTTTTTAACTATTAATTTATAGACAAGAGTACAGGGTATTTGCCAGTCAGTCACTGTGCCATTGCTGCATTCTAACTAGTTAAGATTTCGTATTGTTTTTATGGGGATTTGATGATGTGTGATATATGACACGCAATGAAAAGCAGAAAACATTATTATGCAACTGCGACGCTTTGTTTTATGGCCCATAAAAGCTATAAACTTGGTCTGTGCCACGTTCGAGTTGCGAGTTGCTAGTAGTTGTTGTTGTTGTTGTTGCGGCTTGCCAAGTTGCAAGTTGTCAGTTGCAAGTTGGCTGTGGCAAGTTGGAGACTGAGGCAAATTAATTGCAGCTAATTACAAGCAACAGCCGCAAGTAATGCCACAATCAGCAGCAGCAGCAGCAACAGCAACAGAGACCACACGTGCTGTGGCATAAGCCCATAACCCCTTGCCACATGCTGCTGCATGCCCCCGTCTCAAAACCCGGAAGATGATGCTGCACAACTCATGAGCTTGTCTGTCTGTCAGATGAGACGGCCAGCGGCAACAACGGGGGGTGGATTGTGGCAGCTAGAGAAATGGCATTGCGTTGATTAAACCAAGTTGCAACATTCGCCACACTGCCACATTGCAACAGGCGCAACAACAGACGCAACATGAGCAACAATAAATGCAGTTTCATTGAAGTTAATCAGGCATCGCCCAGTCAAACAGTCGCTGAACTCGGCGCCGATCTTGTCAAGCGTTTTGCATAAGAAAACAACCAACAACAGCAGCAACAACAGCAGCAACAACAGCAGCAACAGCAGCAACAACAGCAGCAACAACAGCAGCAACAACAGCAACAACAACAACAACTACGAACAGCAAACAAGCAACAACAACACATAAAACAAATTAGCAAATTGAATGAAGCATTGAGTGCAGTTACATGTCAATACACTGAACAAAACTTAACTCCAAATATATATTTAAAATTATAGATTAGTTTGGGGAAAAAGTAATCCATTATTTGTGTGTGTGTGTCAACTTTGGTATATTTTTATACCCATTAAAAATGGGCAAAAAAGGGTATAATGAACTTGTGTGAATGTATGCAACAGGCAGAAGGAAGCATCTCCGATCCTATAAAGTATTTATATTTTTGATCAGTATCAATAGCCGAGTCGATTGACACCTGTCCGTCTGTCTGCCCGTCTGTCTGTCCGTCTGTCTGTCCGTCTGTCCGTCCGTCCGTCTATATGAACGCGTGGATCTCAGCAACTATAAGAGCTAGAGTCTTTAAATTTGGAATGTAGATTCCTGAATACCATACGCAGATCAAGTTCCTTCTCAATATTCGATATCAAGCCACGTTTGTTTTAAAATTAGAAAAATCACCATAACATAAACAATGTTAAAGCTAAAGACTTGAGATTTGGCACACATGATAAAAAGCTTGGACTTAATGTGTTCTACAAATTTCATCGCGATGTCATGCCCCGTTCGCCCATAACTCGAAAAAGCTGATAACCAGAGCAGTTTTATAGCTAGAGATTTGAGATTTGGCACACAAGATAAGTAGCTTACTCTCAAATTTCAGTGCTACAAATTTCAGTACGATCGGATATTGAACTCAGAAGTTATTCAAGAAACAAACTTATGCAGTGTTGCCAGACTATCGCAAGCTACCTTCTCTCGATGCAAGCAAAATCGACTTCAAGCGATATATTTCAATCTGATTATAATGAAAATACTTTTCTTTGAAGACCTGCACAGGGTTTCCTACTGTCGCGCGCGCTCGTTTAATTTGTAAACTATTGGTCACACTGACTTCCACTTGGGCATCTTGGAAAGCTGGGATTCCCCTTTCAAAAACACTGTAGTCCACTCTTTGATAGGTAGCTTCCATTGACAGATAAATTTTGTTAAGCATTTTACAATTTCTTTTTGTTAATGGCAAAAATGCAAGCAAGGCGACAAGGATGGTGACTGATGATGAAAAATGGGTCAATGTTGTGAGAAAACAATCCTGGTTAAAGCGTGGCTAAACAGCTCAAACGGTAGTCAAACCAGGACTAACAGTCAGGAAGGCTTTGTTGGACGTTTGATGAGATTGGAAGGGAATCATCTAACATGAACTGCTTGCATATGGACAAACACTCAACTCGAACCGCTATTGTCAACATTTAGACCGTTTGAAGATTGCAATTGACCAAAAGCAACCAGAATTGGCCAATAGAATCGTATTGTCTTCCATCAGGACAAGGCTAGACCAACAAACTAAGAGAACTTGGATGGGAAGTTTTGATGCATCCACCGTCAATTCATTCAATTTAGAACTGAGTAAGTATATTGGTCTTGGAGTTTTTTAAGAGCAAGGATCGGAGTGAGGAATACTAAAATTCTACTTAAAATGACAACAAGTCATTGAACAAAACAGGATACATAATTTCACATAAATCGGACCGCCCAAGCTGCATTAAAATAACTTTGAAAATAGGGTATTTCTTACATCCCCAAACTTATATTGGTTAATAAAGATTTTCACCGAACTGCTTTCGATTTCGTTAAAGCAAATCTAAATCAGTTCAACAAATGACATTGATTTGGTTGAAATTTCGTCATATGCTGGCAGCCGGAATGGCTATGGAATACTTATATACTACTTAGTAAGTAAATTACTTTTAATAACCTCTTCAAATATATATTATAATTTAAGTATCATATTTATTGTGTTTTCAAACTCCAGCTACTACTAGGATACTTACCATGTGTGCCAAATCTCAAGTCTCTCGCTATACAACTGCTCTTGTTATCAGCTTTTCCGAGTTATGGGCGAAGGGGGCGTGGCATCGCGATGAAATTTTCAGGACACATTAAACCCAAGCTTTTTTTCATGTGTGCCAAATCACAAGTCTCTATCTTTAACATTGCTTATGTTATGGTGATTTTTTTAATTTCAAAACAAACGCTTGATATTGAAAATTGAAAATAAACTTGATCTGCGTATGGTATTCAGGAACCTACATTCCAAATTTGAAGTCTCTAGACTCGGCTATTGATACTGATTAAGAATATATATACTTTATATGGTCGGAGATGCTTCCTTCTGCCTGTTACATACATTCACACAAATTCATTATACCCTTTTTTGTCCATTTTCAATGGGCACAGGGTGTAAAAAGTATAAGCGTCTATTAAGTTTGTCAAATAAAGAAATGTGCGTAACACGTTTAAGGAAGTCTGGCAGACCCCATAAAGTATATATATTCTTGATCATCATCAACAGCCGAATCGATATAGCCATGTTCGTCTGTCCGTCCCTCCGTCCGTCCGTCTGTCCTGCTATATAAACACCTAGATCTCAGAGACTCTTAGAGCTAGAGTAACCAAATTTGATGACAATACTCTTGAGGCCTCCGCATAGGTCAAGTTTGCTTTATAATTCTGCCACGCCCACTTCCGCCCCCAAAAATAGGAAAAAGCCGAATAACACAAGTAGTTTAAAAGATACAAGTTCCAAATTCAGCATACATAAAGTCTAGTTTAATTGCAATGTATACTGAAAATTGCATTACAATCGGACAATAAACACCGAAGATTTGAATCAAATAAATATTCAAATATACAAAGATTGGAGGTAGCAGCAACTTGAGGCAAGAAAACTGTTAATTTGCCAGCTAATCTACTATTGGTTGCATTGGCGCAATGGTTGGAGTATCGAACTCTTGCGGTGTGGCTCTGGAGTTCGACATCTACCAGAGGCACACTTTTTTTTTATAGGTTATTAATCTTTTTAAAATTTATTTTTTATTTACAAATTTATTTAGGTTTATACTAGTTATTATTTACTTTTTGAAGCATAAGTACAGGGTCTCTCATAGTCGACTACGACTGCAGCCTTTTCGACTGGTTTTTATATCAATTTTGAAATAATTTCCATTGCAGTTTATTTACTATCGATCTTATCGTTGTTGTTAGACTGAACGAAACGACTCTTTATTTTTTTTTAATTTAATGGCAACCATTTCTCTGCTGTAAGATCTTGTCAAACTCTAAACAATTCGATGTTTGCTCAATATCAGCTGTTGGCAAACAGTGTTGGAAAACGTCAGTCCCTTTGTTTGGCAACTCTGTCTTAGTTTATCTGAGTATCGACTGGCTAAATCACTTGCCAAAATATTCTTGAACCCATTTCAACACCCGTATTAGATTCTACTTATGTCATCATTCAGTTCGTTTTTTTACTGCCAGCGTTGCCACCTGGTTGCAATGCTTAGTTTGACAGCACATTGTTTCTCTCAGTGTAACTCGTTGCAACTGGCTGATAGGGTCAGCGGCTGTGGCATGTTCTCTTTTAATTTTTAGCGAATGTTTTCTTATTTTTTATTGGAATTTATTGTGGACGTATGCATATATTTATGTTGTCTTCATTGTTGTTGTTGTTGCTGTTGTTGTTGCTGTTGTTGTTGCTGTTGTTGTTGTTGTTGTTGTAGTGTTGCATTAAGATGAAGCAACTCCGATAATGTCATTTGTACTTATTCGTCTCTGAATTCTCAGTCACTGCCATTTGAATTCAAATTGAAATTGAAATGACTTTGTTGCAATGTCGTCCAATCAAATTCCCATTTCGCTTTGGCGCCGCCTTTGAATTGTCTGCCAAAGTGTGTGTCCCCCGCCCCCCCCCCCCCTCTTGCCACATGCCTCCTCTTGCCCCACTCCTTACCAGATAACCAGCTGTAAGTTGATTTGCCACAAATACTTATATAATTATTGATAAGCTCAATCAATTGAATATTGAATAGTCTCATTAAAACTAAAGTCTGCACTCATTTTTTTTTCCTTTTGCAGAATGATTCAATTGCTGTTAAGTGAGTGAATAGTATGAATATTCATATGGCTTAACATATGATTAGTCATTGCGGGAAATTAATTAACTTATGATATGTAGAAATTGCAACGGAGTAATGATTGACAGATTGAAGTCTGAAGGTACAGAGAGAAAATACTGAGATACAGACCAGTTTATAAAATCAAAAATATTCGGTTTAAAAATTGTTTTTGTTTAATTTAAGGAAATAAGACATAATACACAATTTAACAATTAATTTGTATAACATATTTTAGGCAAAAAGAGTATTAGAATTAATAGTATATTTGTCGCAAAACTAAAAATGTTTCAGTTAGTCAGTGTAAAATGAAATAACTATAGTATAACTATGATTGTAAAAAGTTAAAACTGTCATGACATCCCTTCTACTCCTCTTCATTTCAAGTTTTTACCCTGGGGGGGTATATTAAGTTTGTGAAAAGTATGTGACATGCAACAGGGAAGCGTGACCGATCACAGAAAGTACGTATATATTTATTTATTTATTCATTTTTTTTTATTTATTTAATAAGGCATACGGGGTAGTCATATTACCCCTTTGTGACCTTGGTTTCTATTCATTCAGCCCATTTGGGCGCACCGGATAGCCTATCGGCTAGCTTAAACAAATAACAAATAATTATATATCACAATAACAATTGAACATAACAATCACAGTCAACGATATCTCTCCCTGGGAGTTCGGGACATCAGATCCCTCGGTTGGCGCCTTTTCAGTCTTCTACGAGAACCTACTATAGTCAGGCCCCTCGCCAGTCTATTCCGGTGACGTTCTAGCCTGTCATTGTATCGGGTGGAGTGATGATTTATCTCCTCGAAGACCATGGAGAGCTCCAGGTCTCTATGGAGAGTGGTGTTACGGATGAACCAAGCACATCCAGTAATTAACCTTGTAATCCTATTTTGGGTCACCTGCACTCTTCTGATCTGGCCATCGCAGCTGAGTCCCCAGATTTGACACCCGTATCTCCAGATCATATATTTCTGATCAGCATCAATAGCCGAGTCGATATAGCCATGACCGTTTGTCTGTCCGTCTGTCTGTCCGTCTGCCTGTCTGTCTGTCCGTTTGTCAGTCTGTCTGTCTGTCGATCTGTCTGTATGTCTGTCTGTCTGTATGTCTCTTTGTCTATCTGTCTATCCGTTTGTCTATCCGTCTGTCTGTCCGTCCGTCTGTCTGTCCGTCTGTCTATCCGTCTGCCTGTCTGTCTGTCTGTCTGTCAGTCTGTAAGTCTGTCAGTCTGTTTGTCTGTTTGTCTGTCTGTCTGTCTGTCTGTCCGTCTGTCTATCCGTCTGCCTGTCTGTCTGTCCGTATATCTGTCTGTCCGTTTGTCAGTCTGTCTGTCCATCTGTCTGTCTGTATGCCTGTCTGTCTGTCTGTCCGTCTGTCTGTTTGTATGTCCGTCTGCCTGTCTGTCTGTCCGTATATCTGTCTGTCCGTTTGTCAGTCTGTCTGTCTGTCGATCTGTCTGTATGTCTGTCTGTCTGTATGTCTCTTTGTCTATCTGTCTATCCGTTTGTCTATCCGTCTGTCTGTCCGTCCGTCTGTCTGTCCGTCTGTCTATCCGTCTGCCTGTCTGTCTGTCTGTCTGTCAGTCTGTAAGTCTGTCAGTCTGTTTGTCTGTTTGTCTGTCTGTCTGTCTGTCTGTCTGTCTGTCAGTCTGTCAGTCTGTAAGTCTGTCAGTCTGTTTGTCTGTCTGTCTGTCTGTCTGTCTGTCTGTCCGTCTATCTGCCTGTCTGTCTGTTTGTATGTCCGTCTGTCTGTCCGTCTGCCTGTCTGTCTGTCCGTATATCTGTCTGTCCGTTTGTCAGTCTGTCTGTCTGTCCATCTGTCTGCCTGTCTGTCTGTCCGTCTGTCTGTCTATCTGACTGTCCATCTGTCTGTCCGTCTGTCTGTCTGCATGTCTGTCAGTCTGTCTGTCAATCCATCTGCCTGTCTGTCTCCCTGTCTGTCTGCATGTCTGTCTGCCTGTCTGTCTGTCTGTCCGGCTGTCCGGCTGTCTGTCTGTCGGTCTATTTCGATGCAAGCTAGTGTATCATATAGCTGGAATTATCGGTCGAGTATCATAGTTAAGTATTTCAAACTATTTTGTTTTACGACATGCTTCAAACAAACTCACAGATTTTGCATCTGGTCATGTCTTATACAGCTTAAGCAAATTTGCTTTAAATGGGATCACTATATCAAATAGTTGCCAAAAGGAAAGATTGGTTGAAATGTGAATTAAAGCTCTGCAATTTTATGAAATCTCTGGCGTGCCAAAGATATCAAAGTAGACTGGCTCAGGGCACTCTACTATCGCCACCTAACCAACTCTCCGTCTTATTTTTCCCTACTTCCGTCCGGTTTACATCTAATTATTTTGCTGCCATCCAGCTTCCGTTTTTTTTTTTATCAATCATCTTTCCTTTAAAATTATCTTAACTTAATACAACTCTAATCTAATCAAAGAGGATGTCTTGTCATATACTATATATAGTCATAGATAAAAGACTCTTCATCTATGTATATATATTTTTAACTTTATTGTTGTGCTTTCTTTCCCTTATTATGATACATCCACTAAAGCTTATGATACGATATAGTATATTAAATTTAGTCAGTGCTTAGCAAATTTCTATTCAACTGAAAGATTTGTTATTTTATCAGTTTGTTTATGTTTATTTACTAAATTATGATTAACAAGGAAATATATTTATAATATATCTCTTTCCAAATACTTATTTTCATTCCAGGTGCAGCCAAACTTCAAATACGAAAATTTAACTAAGAATAATTACGAAAAATCTCTAGTTATTTCAATCCAAAAAACTATTATAATAGTTATAATAATTAAGCTTAAATTTGCATATGACGTTCATTAAATATTTATCTAAATTAACATGACTTTCTATAAATTTCAGCGTTTTCTTTGGAACATTTTTAACTATATTTTGATTTGCAGTTCTATTTTGATTTATTCTTATTGATATTACATTTTTCCAATTGAAACAAAAAACTAAATCAACTCATATAAAGTTTTCAGAGTATATATAGAGCAGATTGTTTCCTTTTCTTTCCGTGCCGCATTTTATATTTCTACATTTAAAATAATTAAACCAAACCCTTTATTATTTTCAATATTTACTATTGACATTGTTTAGCCTGAGTTGAAAACTATTGAAAATAGATAAACCATAATTATTATAAATTTTTGCTTATTGCATTTCGATTGAACCAACAAAAGTTAGACAGATCAATTGCAATTCTTTAGAGTATATAAATATAATTATATTGATTATAAATTGATTAAAATTAAATATGCATAATGAACTCTATAAATTAACATGACTTTCTATAAATTTCAGCGTGTTCTTGGAAACATCTTTAACTTAGACTAAACAAAGTCAGAAGTGTGTGTAATTTATAGTAATATAATTTGCAGCTATATTTTGATTTCGACTAATTGCAATTTCGATTGATTTGACACAAGTTATACATATCAATATATGTATATAAATAAAGATAATTTTATATTAATTTATATAAAAATAATGTATAAGAAAGTATGCGATTGCAAGTTACGATAATTTCGGCTTTGCATATCGCATATTTCGGTGTCACTTTATTTAATTTAAAAAAAAACTATAAATCATATTTGAGCCAAACTATAACCATTTTAAAGAGACATCAATGCATAGCATTTATCAGAAATTTGCGTGAATATATTGCCCAAACTTTTGCTGAAATCTGAGATTAAATTGATCGCCATAAAAACCACTTCTATTTTTGTCCCGTGCGAATGCCTTGATTTTTTGTAAAAATCTACAATACGAATAGTTCCTCAAAATCGACCTTAGCACCAATTATAGGGCTAATCAAGAACTACTTTTAATTGGAAAAATAATTTTGAAAATCCGTCTTACTTTGACCTTCTTACTTACCACTCACAATGTGTACGATTGTCCCGTGCGACCTCATGGAAATGCCAATATATAAATAAATCGAAATCTACATAAATCTAAATTTATATTAATTAAAATTTATTCAGTGTGCATATTTTAATCCGAATTAAAACAGTTTTGCCTAAATTCATTTTTATTCTTTTTTACGTTTTACATTGAAGCAAGCAAACCTAAGACAATTGAATTGCAGTTTTCGAGTTGCTTTTTTGATTGACAGAAATCGTCAATAAAAGTTTCCATAAATAAGTTCAGCCTAAACAATTGTCGGCCAGATGATGATGATGATGATGATGATGATGATGATGATGATGTCGATGGCCTTGTCGTTGTTGGCCACAACAACTCTACGCATCTTTTGCATGTAAAAAGTTTTTCCGATTTTCCGCCAGGCAAAGGAATTCAACGCTGATTGGCAGCGTACGTGCGGGCGTGCTGCAATCTGGCCTAAACCATTGGCCAACTGTGCTGAGGAGTTGAAGCCAGAAGGGGGGGGGGGGAAGAAAAGAGAAGCAGGAATAGTGCGTTGTTGTGCCTAGTGTCAATTTGTAAGACATGCCATGCCACAGACGAAGGGGCAGAGACAGAGGCAGAGGCAACACAACTTGGCCAAGTGCTTTGGGCGTAATTTATGCATGGCTCATGCAAATATTTACAGAGCTTCATGGATGTACGGGGAGGGGGGGGGAGGGGGGTATTGACGGCGGGGAATCGTTCGTTCGATCGATCGATCGATCGATGGATGGATGGTTGAATCGATCTATCGTTGCCATCGATCAATTGCAAATGTCGAGAAGCGAGAACCGAACCTAAATAAATGTCAAATAAATAAAATGAACAGGCAATAAAAGCTGACCAACTGACTTGAGAGGGGTGTATGTATGTATGAGGAGGGTGTGATGGAGGAGGGGGAGAGGGAGACGGTGGTAAGGGGGCAGGGTTGCCACTTCAAATGGAGGTGTGAATGTGGCCACTTTTTAATGAAAACAATAAATCTTCATCACTTGCAAAGCGAATCGCATCGCATCGAAATGAATTCAACTGGCAACAAGTTGCAGCTAGGGTTGTCAGGGTTGTCGCCGCCGCCACAGCGGACAGTTAAAGAGTGAACAGCTCACAGTCGCCTCACAATTACTAATTTATTGAATAAAAATGCACTTACAATTCAAACGAAACAATTTATGTATTCGCCCTCTCTCTCTCTCTCACTCTCTCTCTCTCTCTCACTCACACTGTCTCTCTCTCACTCTCTCTAACTCACACTGTCTCTGCTTTGCTGTCCCCCCCCGCAAACCGCAAGCGTTGAGCGGAAAATTGAAACGGAAGCGTGAATTTTTGATTAATTGAAATGAAAATACACAAAAGCAACAAAAAAAATTCAAACAATCGAAATTGGTAAATCGATTGCAGGCGCATAGATACCCTGTAATATATCTGACGAATTTTCAATAATGTGTTTTCTTTCCTGTTTCACAAGCACAAAGAGAAGTATGGCTCTTTAAGGGATGTAATATCGGCCTTCAGGCTCAGTGCAGATAACCACATTTTACCGACACTTTTTTACAGTCGCTAAACAAAAATTCCATTGGTTTTTATTCTCATAATTGCTGGTCACATTCTAAACAATTTTCTCTAGATAGTAAGTATTCTATTTCCATCGCTGAGCATCGATAAAAAGCTGTCATTTATTATTTCTGCGCTTCCACACGGCACCGACAGTTTTTTTTACAAAAAGTGTCGGTGAAAAAGTTGTCGTCTGCAACGAACTTTAACGAAAATTAGCCACAACTCTGCAAATATCTTGTGCTTTAAAAAAAAGGAAACTTACAAGGTTTCATCTAAGTATCACTGTCTTAAAAGAATTCTCTCGAAAGTCGAAAGCAACTTTTTTTTTTAAATACAACAACATTTTTGTAAAATGCAAAATACAATAAGTTTTATTGTAGTATTCTTGGTTTTTTTTGTAGATCTTTTGGATTAGTTTTAATTTATGTTCGTAAGTGTATTTAATTAAAAGCTGTTTAAAAAGAGTTTGCACAATAAAAATTGAATAATAGACTTATGCTATGATTTTAAAATAAAATTGTCATATATTTATTACTACATTTTCTTATTATTTAGATAAAAATATCAGTTTAAATTAATGTTTGAAATAAAAAGCAAAAAAATTATGTTTTCTTATTATATTATTATTTTCTTATAGATAAATTAATGCTTATAATACAAATGGAAAATACAATTTTGACCAGTTCTATTTTATCGCTGAGCATCGATGAAAAGCTGCCACTTATTATTTCTGCATTTCCACACGGCACCGACAGTTTTTTTTTAACAAAAAGTGTCGGTGAAAAAGTTGTCGTCTGCACCAAACTGTCTGTAATATACGAATCTTTTAGTAAAGTTTAGATATTGGTAAAAGTTTCGTGTTTTCTTTGTTAGCAGTGAAAGACAGTCACATTTAATTTCTGCATTTCCACACGGCACCGACAGTTTTTTAACAAAAAGTGTCGGTGGAAATGTTGTCGTCCGCAACGAGCATTAACGAAAATTCGCCACAGCTCTGCAAATTCCTTGTGCATTTCAAAGAAACGATCATACAAGGATATGGCTTTCATCTAAGTATCTTAGTCTTGAGATAATTATCTCTAAAGTCGAAAGCAATATTTTTAGACATCCAATAAGATTTTAATCAAATGCAAATACAAAAAGTTTTATTGTAGTTTTCTTGGTATTTTTTTTTAAATTATTGATTTATTTTCATATGTAAAAAAAATGTGACACATCGTAATAAATATCAGTTTATAATTATTTTTGATTTAATACTGATTGATTTAAAACTTCGTAATAAATATCTGTTTATAATTTGTTTAGATTTCTGCGATTGTGTGGCATGAATTCTAAGGATATGGATGATAAGATATATGTATGCAACCACTTACCTAGTATTTACAGGGTATATATAAGTAGTATTGTGTGGGACGCCGAGTTAAAATTAGCAATCACACGTAATTGCCACATAGTGGGTGTGTCCCAGTCTCAAACACCCTTCTACCCCCCCCCCCTCCTGATGGGTGAGGAAGGGGAAGGGGAAAGGGGGAAGGGGATAGGGGGAGAGGTTACCCATCGCGTCGTCATTGGCGTCATTGGCACTGACAAATAACTGAAGAGCTGCGAGCTGTGAGAAATGATCTGTCAGACGACAATTATGCAACCCATTTGCCACTTGCCACTTGCCACTTGCCAATTGCCCAAATGCCATTTGAATTTTGCCCCATCCCCCCTTGCACCCCTCATTCCATTTCCCCATTCGCCCAACTCATTGCCAAATGGTAGGCGATAAATATGCGGCAAGTGTTGAAGCTAAATGCAATTTATCGATATATTCCGATCGTTTGTCAATCGATCAAGTGGCATTATTACCATATACATACTATATATATATTCCGCATTGCGAATAAGTCGATAAATTTCCATTTTATTTGCTGTTGCATCCGCTTAATTAACCCAAATGCATCACAACCAATGACACAAGCTGCACAAATAACACTTAATCTCACATTCCGAGACTCAAAGATACACAGTGTAGATAGATATGTAGTAGCTTTCATCGAGCATAGATAAGTATATTGTAATATATGTATTATGGTAAAATAGGAATATATTATTAATATGAATTTCACACACATACTAGAAAGAGCAAAGAAACATAAGAAGCATAAACAGATATGGGAATAGTGAATGAATTATTATATTAAACAATCTTAACTATAATAAAACTAGTCGGAAAGGCTACAGTGGAAGTCGACTATGAGAGACCCTTAACTTAATGCTCAAAAATGAAATGAAATAGTAGTAACAAACTTAGATACTTACATATATGTGAATCTAAATAAATTTGTCGCCGCTCAACAATAATCACTGCGAGTGAGCGGAATGTGCAAATCCGAAATATGTAAAGTGCACACATGCATAATAATATATTATTTTTAATTAAAACAGATTGAGAAATAATTTAAAACGCTCCAACATTTGCTGTGAGGATTGAGGAAATCCTCCAGAAAACCCAATCAGATCAATAACTATTAGTATTATAATAAGTATTGGTAGTTTTATATATATTAGGTTAGGTTAGTTTATTCGGACTGCTGCCCAACAGAATGTTGAGTGAACTCGGCCCATTGTGATGTCCGTCACCTGTAGGAATATAAAAGGATTGTTGAAGGAGTTGAAGGGAGTGGAAAAGGGAGTCTGGGTTGTTCTGGTCCCGTTTGGCGGGATTCGCCTTTTGGAACCAACCAGTGGAGTCCAGGAAGAGTACTAAAGATCCTCCAGTCCAAATTTTGCAAGACTGCCCAGTTCCTCGAAAAAGGGTTCCCCGAGAAAACGGGTTCTCCTTCTAAGAAGTGCAGGGCAGTCACACAGAAGACGTGGGATGCTTTCCTCTTCCTCTTCATTCCCGCAACTGCGACAGAAGTTTTGTGATAGTACACCATACCCTTATGACATTCGGCCAATGGGACAGTGTAGGAATAGAAAAGGATTGTTGATGGGTTGAAGGGAGTGAAAAAGGAAGTTTGGGTTGTCCTGGTCCCGAAAACCATAATTGGTCCCGTTTGGCGGAATTCGCCTTTGGAACCAGTGGAGTCCAGGAAAAGTATCAGATCCGCCGCCAGTCGCAATTTTTGCGAGACTGTCCAGTTCCTCGAAAAAGGGTTCCCCGAGAAAAAAGGGTTCGCCCTCTAAGAAGTGCAGGGCAGTTACACAGAAGGTGTTGGATGCTCTCCTCTTCCTCTTTATTCCCGCAGCTGCGACAAAAGTCTTGTGACCTTAATGCCATTCGACCAATGGGACAGTGACCCCGTCAAGACTCGTATCAACACCCTTATCCTGTTCTTGTGTAGGAGCTCTGATGATCGCTTTGGGTTACGGGTCTTCGCCAGAGTGCTTTGGTCGTTTTCCATTGCTCTTCTGCCGCAGTCCTCGCCGTTCTTGCTAGTTCGGAGAGGACATACTGAAGAGGTCTTTGTACATCAGTCACCGCACTACCTGCGGGGTAGCACATTCGTCAGCCCTCTGGGCTGTGCCTGGGTATCCAACCCAGACTCGTCTGATTGAATGGTGGCAGCGGTTCAGCGATGTGACTGTGTTTCTTATGAGTTTGCTCTTGGCAGTGGTGTTTGAGGACAGAGCCTTAAGGGCTGCCTGACTGTCGACGTAAATAGATATTGTTCCTTGAAGATTCCTCCAAGGTGGATATCAGGTTTGGTCGACTGCCAGACAGCGTAGATCTCCGCGTGGAAAACCACTGCACCAGTCCGGAAGAGAGAGTCCGGTATGAGAGATTCGCAACTGGGTATATAGAGTATAGTACACACCTGCTCTAGTGCCTTCATTCGTTTTCGATAGATTGACAGCTCGTTCCCACATAGAAGGGGGTTTTTACTGCCAGTCGGTACGTGATGGGAACACAATGTTTAACCTGTCTTCCCACATATATTCTGGAACGCAGTAGTCCTCCTTGTGTGGCCTAGCATTGCTTTCTACTGAGCGTAGAATGGCGCTGTGACCTACCGTACTTGGCTTAAGGAGGTTCAGAGCTCTAAGCCTGATACTCCTGGCTGCCGCGTAATTCAGGAAGATGTCTATTGGTTCCAGGTCTAACATGACGTCTAGAGCTGCTTGCTTGGGGAGTGAAACGTATACATCCCGCGTTACACCCAGGCAAAGCCAGTCCTTGCACTTTTTGGAGATTAGCTAGTCATATACATAAGGATGTAAACTATACGAAGTTGTGGTTTAACATGCGTATGTATGTACATGTGCATTTTATGTTACACATAAATCCTTAACATACAAATGTTAATGCTAACATACAAATGTTATGTTAATATACAAATATTATGTATTTATGCAATGTATGAATGAAAAGTATGCCGCCGGTAAGTGTCTAACTCCAAAATGCGCCAATGAGAAGCCCTTGTCGATTATTTGGCAATTACTAAGAACAGAAACAGAGTGTGTTTCTGGCGGGACTCGAACTCCAGACCCCAGCACAAGAATTAGACATTCTCACCATTGCGCCAATGAAGCCATAGTCGATTCGTTGGCAATCATCAGTTTTCTACAGAAATGCAATTAATAATAATATTGTTTCAATGCCTCAAGTTGCTGCCTCCAAACTTTGTAGTATATTCGAAAATTTGTTTGCTTGAAATCTACGGTGTTTATGGTCCGATTGCAATGAAACTTTTAGTACACATCGGAAGTGAAGTAAATTATATGTATGCCGATTTTGCAACTTGTATCTTTTAAATTACTTTTGTTATTCGCGTTTTTCCGACTTTTGGGGTCGGAAGGGGGCGTGTCAAAACTCTAAAACAATCTTGACCTTTTCGGAGGCCTCAGGAGTGTTGTGACCAAATTTGGTTAACCTAGCTCTCATAGTCTCTGAGATCTAGTTGTTCATATAGAAGGACAGACGGACAGACAGACAGACGGACAGACGGACATGGCTATATCGTCTCGGCTGGTGATGCTGATCAAGAATATATATACTTTATGGGGTCTGCCAGACTTCCTTCGACCTATTACGCACATTTTGACAATTTTCCTTAATTTTATGAAGAAGCATCTCGACATTGCGAGGGGATATTGCCGTGGCGACAGAGGGGCAGATGTAGATGCAGCATGGATTGAGCTGGCCAACGAGCTGAATGCCAATGGTCCTCCATGCGGGGACATAGTTTCCTTTCCAGCAGTGGAAGTATAGTCCACAAGATTTTGCAAGGCGCCAGTTTTAAAATTGACCATTATATGGGATTTTTAGTTTTTTTTTTGAATAACTTCCGAGATTATTATCTGATCGCTATGAAACTTTCAGGATACGTTAAGACTCTGATACTCGTCCTGTGTGCCAAAATTCAGGACTCTAGCTTTTATATTTTTCGTTTTATTGGATTTCAAAAAATTTGTATTCGATTTTTGGGGGCGGAAGGGGGCGTGGCGAAATTTTAAAACAAACTTGACCTTTTCGGGGGTCACAGGAGTATTGTCACTAAATTTGGTGACTCTAGCTCTTATAGTCTCTGAGATCTAGGCGTTCATATAGCAGGACAGACGGACAGACAGACAGACGGACAGACGGACATGGCTATATCGTCTCGGCTGGTGATGCTGATCAAGAATATATATACTTTATGGGGTCTGCCGGACTTCCTTCGACCTGTTACGCACATTTTGACAAACTTAATAGACTCTATTTACTTTTTTTTAAAAAGTAAAGAGTCTAAAAACCATATTTGTACTGCATGATTGTACAGAACATACATACATAAGAACAAGGGTATAAAAAACTGTTACGTTAATAGGAGATACATTTTAGAACATCTTGTTTGCAAACAGTAGCAACTCTGTGCTGCCGTTCTCGTTTTTCACGTTTACTCCGACTAAATACTCCGAAAAATGAAATCTCTCAAAGTTCTGTGTCACCTACGGTTTGGTTTGAGAGATTTGCAAACCAGCTCGAGTCAAGATCTCTAGAGATTTCTGTGGCACCCCTGATTAAGAAATGAGAACAAATATTATTGATTGACATTAGGAATAGTAGCATTGCTTTGACCGGCTTTGATTGAATCTTCTTTCATATACTAAGTATATACATTTATATTTCATTGTTCGAGTCCCTTGAAATTAAAGTTCGTAAGATTTGTCCCCATTCAAATTGTATGACAAAGAAAATGATAAAGATGTTATTGGAGTCTTAACCAAAATGGCACTCAATATGTATACTAAGTAAACACTTCTTGATTCTAAATAATTT
This sequence comes from Drosophila histrio, assembly GCA_958299025.2. Lineage (NCBI taxonomy): Eukaryota > Metazoa > Arthropoda > Insecta > Diptera > Drosophilidae > Drosophila > Drosophila histrio. The sequence continues at coordinate 55,664,759 of OY282582.1, read as the reverse complement.
TAAATAAATGGTTTGATGAAATGTGCTGTAATTGGCAGATTCCTTTTCAAAAGTATTTCCAAAACTTAACCAAAATCTAAAATCGTATTGGGAAAATGTGCAAAAGCCAAATTAAAACATATTTTACTAAAAAATCACGCAATTTTTAATTGTTACACTTAAACAGTGGTACTTGAATCAAGAATGAATATACTTATTTCAAGTACATTTTGAACTCACTTTTAAGTTTCAAGTATACTAAAATATTGATATTTTCAGATACAACAATTTGTGCTTGAGTTAAGAACGACTTTACTTGACTTTAGGAATTTTGTGACCAGTGAGAAGTCAAGTTAGTGGTGATTTTTTCCCGAATTTCAACTTTGGAGTTTCCAAAAAAACTACATCTCCTTTTTTCATTTTCCCATTGCTACGTTCTTCATTTATCACCGACCTGTCGCGTTTTCTTGGGTGATATCACAATAAATTCAAGGGGGGGCCAAGGCGATGCGGGTGTTGGCTCTGTAATTTACGTGATTTAGCTAACTAATTTGTGGGTGTGGCAAGGGGCTGGCCTCTCCAACTGACCCCAGCACGCGCCCAGTTGTGTCGGCAATGGCGACAATTGACATTCACCGTCGCAATTAATCATCATCACCGACTGATTGACAAACGAATCACAAATAAATCAAAATTCAAAGCAACAACAACAACAGCAACAACAACAGCAACGGCAATAACAATAACAATAGCAATAACATGAGCTATTGGCAATGGGCACGTAATATGCAATTGCTGCAGTTGCTGTAAACAAGTTGTGTATGCGCGAAACAGCAGATACCCTATAAAAAAAAAACATATACCTACAATTTGTATCTTGTTGCTTTTAATTATTGATCGACCGTAATATACCCTGTAGCTCTCCCGCTCAAAGTCTCTCCCGCTCAAATTCTCTTGTAATTAGTTCTTTTGATTTTGTAGACGAAGGGGGCGTGGCATCGCGATGAAATTTTCTGGAAACATTAAACCCAAGATAATCATGATGTGTGCCAAATCTCAAGTCTCTAGCTACAAAACTGTTTTTGTTATCAGCTTTTTCTTGTTGTGTGGGCGTAGCGGGGCGTGGCATCAAGAAAAAAAGATTAACTTAATCTGCCTGCAAAAATTACCAGTGCTGGGAAACTAAGTTCAAGCTTCTAGCTCTTAAACTCTCTAAGATTCTGGCGTTCATACGGATGGTAGGACAGACAGTCGGACTGACGGACAGACAGACAGACGAACATGTCTAAATCGACTTGGCTATTGACGCTGATCAAGAATACCTTCTGCCCGTTACATACTTTTAACAAACTTAGAATTTCCCCACTGGGTATAAAACTGGGAAAAGAACTGGGAAATTATGACGCAGCAATTACAGAAGTCTTAGTTTATTTTATACAGGTTATAATCTTAGTGGTTAAATCTGTAATTTGCTAGAGAAAAGATTGATGGTCAACCAGGTAAGTTTATTTATTAATTCTGTATTAAGTTTCAATATTTAAGCTGATTATTGGGCATTGTTTAGTTTATTGGATACAAATACATAAGATTATATGTGCGTGTCCCTTAAGCTTTGACAGATGGTTAACTGAAGTATTTTAATACCTAAATATATGCTATAATTAATATATATTCCATTTAACAAGCATTTTCTTTCACAGAGTATAAGTTGGTTAAGTGTTTTCACTGATCAAATGGTTGACAGAAGTATTCAAATATATAAACATGTTCAGCTTTTCATATCTATACTAAACGCTAAGATAGCGCCCAAAGAAACTTTTTTACAGGGTATAAAAGGGTATTTCTTAAACAACAAGCATCGCTAATAAAAGAATATACAAATAATAAACCTGGAATAAAAATCTATGCATGAAAGGGACATCTTAGATATCTCTATTGTTTTAAGGAAATAACCTGATAATTTAAACTTTTACTATCAATTAAAATTATTAAAATTAATTTAAGCTATTACTTTTCATTGAAATAAAAATAATTATAAACTAATACAATTAAATTGAAATATAGACAATGTAAATTGAATGCACATACCCAAAATAAATAAATCAAAAACGCAAAAAACAGGAATAATATGTATAATAATATAAAACTTTTTCTTGCAAAATTGTTTGACATTCCAAAAATACCACAAAACAATTTTCGCTATAAATAATATATATTTTAATACTGTACTTTTGAAAAGTGGTAAGGGTCTATTAAGTTTGCTATTAGTAAAACTAAATTATAACATATATTTGAAATTTTTATAATTAAAATAGATAATCAGAGTTATGCTATGATTTTAAAATAAATTCTAGTGGGAAAATACTTGGTAAAATAGTTTTTCTTTTTTTTAATATCTTCTGAGATTATTGTCCGATCGCAATGCAATTTATATTCTCTGGGATCGGCAGTTAATGTCGATCAAAAATATATATACTTTATGTGGTCGGCCAGACAAGTACAGGGCCTAAGAATAGAAGATAGAGGTTTACAAACAAATGAAAATAAACAATAAATATATACAAATAATACGAAAATAAGAAACATATTTAAAACAAACAAATAATAATTTTATATATAATAACAAATATAAATTATAAATAATTAATAAGCACAAATCACAAAAATGATAATAATTTTAATAACTTCAGTTGGGTCTTCTACCTATTTAATTTGAAGTTTAAAATATTGTAAATATAATTCATATAATAAGAGCTCTAATTTATAAGCTTTGTTTTGTAGCGCTGGGAATCAACTCTGAATTAATAAACAAATAAATATATAAATTAATAAATAAATATATAAATAAATAAATATATAAATAAATAAATAAATAAATAATTGAATATATAAATAAAAAAATAACTAAATTAATTAATGAAAATGCAAAAAACAAATACATAAATAAATAAATATATGAATAAATAAATAAAAAAAAATGGAATATATATAAATACAAAAATTACTAAATTAATTAATAAATAAATATATATTTAAATTGATAAATAACTAAACTAAAGAATAACTAAATAAATAAATATATATTATTTATAAACAAATACATAAATAAATAAAAGAAATTAATAAATAAGTAAATAGATAAATGCGTAAATAAACAAATAATTAAATAAATAAATAAATACAAAAGTAATAAATAAATATATAAATAAACAAATACATAAATAAATACATAATACAAATAAATAAATTAACAAATAAAAAATTCAATACATAATTAAATAAATGAACAAACAAATAAATAAATAAATAATTGAACAAATTATTAAATAAATTACTATCTAAATAAATGAATAAATAAGAAATAGATAGCCAAATAAAAAAAATGAATAAATAATTAAATCGAATATAATAAAAAATACTCAATACTACAAAATAGATTTTGTGTTTTTAGAATTTTGGGTATGTGCAATCAAAATTCATAATAAATAATATTATAAATGTGCGTAATAAAAATTTACAACAGAGGTTTGCTATGATTTTATGATATTAAAATCGAGATAAATTTGTTATTATTATTCCATTAATGTTATTAATTGCACTACTTATTATTATTAATAATTAAACACATGCAGAGTTTTAATTAATTGCTTTAAAAATAATAATTTACATATTAAAAATTATAATCGTTATGGTAATTACAAATAATAACTCTCAAAAAAATGTAAAAAAATAGTTATGCTATAATTTTTAAAATAGAAATTCAAATTTCTTGAAGTGTATCAACAAATTGTTGTTATTTTTTAAAGTTGTTCATAAAAATCAACAAATAATTCGTATTTAATAATAATAATAATTATAAAATGTTGCCATAGATCCAAATCATATACAATTCAATTACGCTTGGACATTGCGCACTTTGGCAAGCCCTATTGCGCACTTATTGTTTTACAGGGTATACTCTAACTGACAGCACAAATCAGCGCCCAGTCAGAGTGCCGCACATAAATCAATCAATGGCAAAATCGAAACAGAAACCGAAACCGAAACCGAATCCGAAATCGAGTCCGACTCCGAATCGAACAGTTCCAGCGAACGTTGGGCTCTGTATTCTGTCGTAATCCTGGCCAGGCAATGGTAGATGGACGGGGTCTTGAGATTGGTAGCAGTTGCAGTGTTGCAAGTGTTGCAAGTGGCAACAGATGACGCACGTTTTTGTGCGTTGCCGGGGAAAACCCCGCCGTGTGTTTTTCTTGAAAATAACTTGAAACAATAACCTCTGATATTTTTGGCCATGCCAATGATGATCGACAGAGGGTAGAGTTGAGGCTGGGAGGTAGCTGGTAGCTGCTTCTCACGCATCATCCTCTATACCATATGGGTTAAGGTGCCGGAAATTCCCAAACCCGACCAGGAAAACAGGTAGCCTACGGATCGAGTGCGGGTCAGGTCACAGGTCAGGTCAGATTGTTGTGTATGTTGAGTATGGGACGACTTTGGCATTGGTTAGTTTTTCAAATTCGCGATGCGTTCGCAACGCCCGCCAAGAAGCCAATTTAAATTGAGCAGCATAAACAAAGGACCAACAAAAAGGGACCAAACTCTTGTCTTGTGTTTTTATGATACACCGCCATATTCAACAAATTCGCCATCACTTCGGACTACTCTACTCTGCTCTACAGGTTCCTCGCCCACACATTCTGGGCTTTTCCCACGGCCAAAAATTTTAAAAATTCTCGCTTATCTTTGTGCCCCTTTTATGGGCACCGTCAGTGATCGCATCTGTTTTCGCACTTTTCAGTTTTTATGATCCTCTCTTATGTATATAGTAGTATGTTGGGAATTTACGTGTTTCCGCAGTTCCCGTGGATTAAATCAACCTTGATGCCTTGACCAGAACTTACACTCTGTCCAGTCTGACCACACAAACCATAGCCACTGAACCACAATTCGATGACTTTGTTGGCTTATCAACACACACACACACACACACACACACACACACATACACATACAAAGAAATGGATCAATGTAATTCCCATTTCAAAGATCCATCAACTGTTTTCATAGATCTTCCCAAAACTCTTTTGAAACCCAAATAACTTCACAATAAAGTTGCTTGTAAATGGATTGCACAATTATTTTATTTTACTTATAATTAAACAAGCCGATCAGTAAAGCGCGCGCGACAGTGTAGTGACGAAAGCATATTCAAGCCCCAAAATTACTGATATCAAATTTTGTGACGAACAAAATTTAATTTTAATATATAAACTATTCTAATATAAAACTATAGCTATAAAACTGATCTTGTTATCAGCTTTTTCGAGTTATGGGCGAGGGGGGCGTGGTATCGCGATGAAATTTTCAGGACACATTCAGCCTAAGCTTTTTATCATGTGTGCTAAATCTCAAGTCTCTAGCTTTAACATTGCTTATGTTATGGTGATTTTTCTAATTTTAAAACCAACGGGACTTGATATCGAAAATTGAAAATATACTTCATCTGCGTATGGTATTCAGGAACCTACATTCCAAATTTGAAGTATTTAGCTCTTATAGTTGCTGAGATCCACGCGTTCATACAGACGGACGGACGGACGGACAGACGGACGGACAGACGGACGGACAGACGGACGGACAGGTGTCAATCGACTAGGCTATTGATACTGATCAAGAATATATATACCTTATAGTGTCGGAGATGCTTCCTTTCTGCCTGTTACATACATTCACACAAATTCATTATACCCTTTTTTTGCCCATTTTTAATGGGCACAGGGTATACAAATATTTTTGGTAAATAAAGCAGCATATGAAATAAAATATATATTAATTAATTTATAAGCTTCGTCTAGTAAAAAACTTTAATAAATAGGTAAATAAATGTATTTAGTTATGATTAAATTTAATCAAGCAATTTAACAATGAAAGGACAACAGAAATTACAAATGTTAAGCTCTTTATATCCTAACAATATCTACAAAATACTGCTCTATACTCTTCATCTATTGCTAAGACACTTTATAAGTCGGAGATCCCAAACCTTTTTATCTTAACAAACTTCTTTTTTTTTGCTTAACCAACTGTCTATCTTTTATAAACATAAGCTAAGAGCTCTTTTAAAAACTGGCGGAGATTTTTTCCCATATCCTCTATCTATTCAAGTTAAACCGTTTTGTAGACATTGGACTTATAAACATATCTTTATTGATTTGGGATCAACGAGAGATTATTATTAATCAAAACTTATCTTTAAAAGTTTACAAAGAAACGATCCTACGACTGAAGAGTAATCATTATACCATAAGTGATTATTTCTATTGCTTTTTTGCCATTATATTCAATGAAATCAAATTGATTCTACAACTGAACAGTAATCATTATACCAGAAGTGATTATTTCTACTTGCTTTTTTTTTTGCCCATTAAAGTGCATAAAGTCAATTTGAATGTCTGCCAAACTATTGAAACTTGCAACTGTGGTTGCTAATGTCGCAATAGTATAAAATATATGGGCATTTCCACCAAAAGACCAAAACATTCAAAGTGTTTAAAAACAACTTGTTTCATTATAAAAATAGGGTGTATAGTCGATATTTTAATAGGAAAACAATGAAATTTAACTAATGTAACAAAATTTCGTCTCTATTCATAACTCATTTCGAGATATTGGAATACAATGTCGAACCAATGAAACTTTTCTCATTTGGGCATTTATAGTTTTGTTTTGATACAAATTCTCAGAATAAGTTATTATGCACTGTCTTATGGTACTCCAAATCTTTGGAAAGGTACAAAGAGTCAACAAATAATGTATAAGAAAGTATGCGATTGCAAGTTACGATCATTTCGACTTAGCATTATTGCATATTTCGGTGTCACTTTATTTAATTTAAAAAAAAAACTAGAAATCATATTTGAGCAAAACTATAACCATTTTAAAGAGACGTCAATGCATAACATTTATCAGAAATTTGCGTGAATATATTGCCCAAACTTTCGCTGAAATCTGAGATTAAATTGATCGCCACAAAAACCACTTCTATTTTTGTCCTGTGCGAATGCCTTGGTTTTTTTGTAAAAATCTACAATACGAATAGTTCCTCAAAATCGACCTTAGCACCAATTATAGGGCTAATCAAGAACTACTTTTAATTGGAAAAATAATTTTGAAAATCCGTCTTACTTTGACCTTTTTACCACTTACAATGTGTACGATTGTCCCGTGCGACCTCATGGAAATGCCCATATATAGATAAAGAATCGATTCTACAACTGAAGAGTAATCATTATACCAGAAGTGATTATTTCTACTTGCTTTTTTTTGTTTTTGCCCATTAAAGTGCATGAAGTCAATTTGAACTACGCTTAAATGTCTGCCAAACTATTGAAACTTGCAACTGTGGTTGCTAATGTCGCCATAGTATAAAAAATATATATAGAAATCAGTTAGATCAGTTGACTATAACTTATAGTAAAATACAATTATTGTATACAAAATATTAAGTAAGGTCATTAATTGAGATTATAATAACTAAATTTCATGTACATACTTATTTCTTCTTTTCTCAAATCAAGTTAATCCTCCTCGACTCACAGTTAAACCAATTCTATTGACAAAACTTGCTACAATTGTTGCTTATGTTAAAATATTAAATATATATCAAAATCAGCTTTAATAGTAGACTTTATACTATAGTTATAAGTAGTATATACATAAGCTCCAACTGAATTGCAGTTTTGTTTTTCTCTTCTTGAATTCCTTACATTTTTTCAGAATTATGGCAAGTTCGAACATAAATTAAGATCACATGATATCTATCTATTTTCTATATCTATTATCTATTTTTGTGTGTATGTTTTTCACTTGTGTTTCACTTGTGATCATGTCACAAATATTTCAATAATTTGTGCACATTTTATTATTTTCAATTCCCAATCCCAAAGCAAATTCTTTGCAATGGTTTTCTTTTGTTTGGCCCATATAAAAGCGGCATGCCTGGCATTATATTGACGGGCACTTGAAAGCAACCTCCCTCACATCTGCCAACCCCTTGAGCAGTCATCCACCCCCCCCCCCTCCCCCTTGCCATCTGGTGAAAATCTCCTTTTGGCCACACTTGTCGCTGCCTTTTAAGCTGCTGGCGCCGGCGCCGGCCGTCAGGGTCGTCAATATTTGATGGCACTTTGAGCGACATTTTGTGTCGTCTGTCGGTCGGTCAGTCGGTCTGTCTGTCGGTCTGTCGGTTGTCCAATGTCCAATGTCTGTTGTCGGTGTTTTCGATATACACGTACATATCTATTAAATGGGATGTATCTAGATTTTTGTATGGCAACAAAATGGGCTCAACAAAAGACACAGAAAAACGCCAAATGATCGGCGCCAGACGGGCATAAAAAAAGATGCCAAGCAAGGAAGCCACAGCAACATCGATAACAACAACAAGAACGTATACACAGAGAGAAATAAGCTGTACTAATATTTAAATAGAATGATTACGAAATATTAGCGATTTTTATAATCCATACTTGATATATACAATTGTACAGAGTGTGACCAGCATCTATGAGGACAAAAACCGAAACTTTTACTAATGAGCTAAGCTTTACTAAAGTATTCGTATATAACAGACAGCTTGGTGCAGACGACAGTTACTTTACCGACACTTTTTGTTTAAAAAAACTGTCGGTGCCGTGTGTAAACTTAGAATTAACCAGTCGGAAAGGCTACAGTCGAAGTCGACTATGAGAGACCATTTACTTATTCTTCATAAAGGAAATAAGATTAACACTAATAGTTCAAATAACGCGTTGTTACGTCAATATGCTCTTCTTCTTCCTTTGGTCCGACATTGAGTAATATTAAGTCTTGAATAACTTCCGAGTTTATCATCCGATCACGATGAAATTTTCAGGATAAATTGGGACTCTGATGCTTGTCATGTGTGCCAAAATTCAAGGCTCCAGTTTTAAAATTGACCATTATATGGGATTTTAAGTTTTTTTTTAATATCTTCTGAGATTACTATCCGATCGCGATGAAATACGTTAGGACTCTGATACTCGTCCTGTGTGCCAAATTTCAGGACTCTAGCTTTAATATTTTTCGTTTTATGAGATTTCAAAAATTTTGTTTTCGTTTTTTGGGGGCGGAAGGGGGCGTGGCAAAAGTCTAAAACAAACTTGACCTTTGTGCAGCCCTTGGGAGTATTCTCACCAAATTTGGTGAGCCTAGCTCTTATAGTCTCTGAGATCTAGGCGCTCATACAGCAGCACAGACGGACAGACGGACGGACGGACAGACGGACATGTCTATATCGACTCGGCTGTTGTTGCTGATCACGAATATATATACTTTATGGGGTCTGCCGGACTTCCTTCGACCTGTTACGCACATTTTGACAAACTTAATAGACCCCGTTTTACTTTTTTAAAGTAGAGTCTAAAAAGTGACTGTTTTTCACTGCTAGAAATCGCTCTATTTCCATAGCTCTTTGTGTCGTGAAGTACTTTAGTAATTTGAATCTCAGTTAGAAGTAAAGTTTAAAGTGTGGTATCTTAAGTACTTAAGTATATACTTGATATTTTCGCTCTGTGTAGCGCTGAGTTGCTGGGCGAGGGGTGGTAAGGGAGTGAGGGTGGCGTGGGAAGCGGGCGAGTGGCGCATTCCCATTTGTTTATTGTACAAAATGAATTTGTTTTAATGCTTTTCCTTTCAGTAACAAGACGAAAACACAAAATTTTGGCAGCTTTATAGTATGACCGGACCATGTCATACCATATCAGACAGAAGAATAGTGGTGGAGGGGGGAGGGGGGAGGGGGGTATCCAATTAATGCGATGCGATTTACTTAATCATCTTCATCTTTATATCTTTTATATAGTATATATATATATGTGTATCTTTATCCGTTTTGCATTTGTTGCCCTCCTTTACGACTGCGCATTAATAAATTATCCATCTCCCCCCCCCCGCTCATCCTTCCCTCACACTCTCTGTCCCGTTCTCTCAAACTTTTGGCCAAGTCAATGCCATTAATGTGGTCATAAAGCAAAATTTTGTTTTGTTTCATTTTATATTCATGTTGGTTGTTTTTTTTTTGATTGTTTGAATTTTTGTTGTCTGGTTCTGTTCTGGCAATCAGCTAGTTAATTTAACGCCCACTCTCACGCCCATTTGGCTGCTGCCACGCCCAGAATGATTGCTAATTCCCAGTGCCACCAGCCACCCACCAACTTCCTAGCAAAACCAACTGCTCCATGATTCATTAAAGTCTAAAGAGCTAACTAATAGTCGAAAATTTCATTTAATTTGCGTGTTTTAATTTTCTTTTCTTTTTTTATTTTTGTTGTTATACCCTGTAATTATGCGAATTGTGAAGGGAGGGTAGTCTTCCAAGCGTTCAATAATAATTTCCATTAAAAAATTATATATTTTTGTTATATTTTAGTGACTCTTTTTACTTGTTAAATAAGAAGTTTCTTTTGAACTAATAACCTTTATGATTCTTGAAACTATAAGAAGCTATATTTATCATACAGTTAGCATGTTTATTATGTTGATAAATTTATATTTTCGACAGCTTACATAATTATTACAAGATCAAACAGTCTTATCAGTTATAAGCATATTTAAAATAGTAGAAACTTAATTTGCATTCAAAGCATTTGGAGCTTAGAGTTAAGCATATGGGCATTTCCATGAGGTCGCACGGGACAATCGTACACATTGTAAGTGGTAAAAAGGTCAAAGTAAGACGGATTTTCAAAATTATTTTTCCAATTAAAAGTAGTTCTTGATTAGCCCTATAATTAGTGCTAAGGTCGATTTTGAGGAACTATTCGTATTGTAGATTTTTACAAGAAATCAAGGCATTCGCACGGGACAAAAATAGAAGTGGTTTTTGTGGCTATCAATTTAATCTCAGATTTCAGCGAAAGTTTGGGCAAAACTTTCACGCAAATTTCTGATAAATGTTATGCATTGACGTCTCTTTAAAATGGTTATAGTTTTGCTCATATATGATTTCTAGTTTTTTTTTAAATTAAATAAAGCCGCGGTCGCAAGTGACACCGAAACATGCCATAATGCAAAGCCGAAATTATCGTAACTTGCAATCGCATACTTTCTTATACATTATTTTTTGACTCTTTGTACCTTTTCAAAGATTTGGAGTACCATAAGACAATGCATAATAACTTATTCTGAGAATTTGATACAAATACAAAATGTACACTAGAAATGCCCAAATGAGAAAAGTTGCACTTGTTCGACGTTGCAACCCAATATCTCGAAATGGGTTATGAATAGAGACGAAATTTTGTTACATTAGTTAAATTTCATTGCTTTCCTATTAAAATATCGACTAAACACTCTATTTTTATAATGAAACAAGTTGTTTTTAAACACTTTGTATTTTGGTCTCGGTGGAACTTTTGGTGGAAATGCCCATATGTAACTTAAATATAATTGTTAAAAATACATGATTTATTTAAAATATGATTGAGAATTTAATATAACAGATACAATTGACTTCAAAATGATGCTATGGAAGTTCTTAAATGATATAAGTTTAATTTTTGTATGAAAACAAATTGAGCTTTTGTTCAAAGAAAACTTCCATACAATATTGTGCAAGGAATTAAGATGAATAGCTCTCTGACATTCTTTGTTTAAGCTCGGTGCAGACGACAGCTTTTTCACCGACACCTTTTTTGTTAAAAAAAAGGTCGGTGCCGTGAGGAATCCCCGTATTAAAAAGTGACTGTCTTTCACTGCCAACAAATAGAACACGCCTCGTTTCTATCACCTTCTTGTGTCGTTAAGATATCAAATGACTACTAGATAGACACATTTTTATATAAAATTGAGCAGAGTGTGACCAGCATCTATGAGAACTTAAACCGAAACCTTTATTAATAACTAAACTTTACTAAAAGATTCGTATATTATAGACAGCTTGCTGCAGACGACAGCTTTATCAACGACACTTTTTGATTAAGAAAAACTGTCGGTGCAGTGTGGAAACTCAGAAATTCAAAAGTGACTGTCTTTCACTGCTAGAAATCGCCCTATTTCCATCGGTTTTTGTGTCGTTAAGATATTAAATGGCTGATAGATAGACACATAAAATTGTACAGAGTGTGACCAGAAGCTATGTGAACCATAAACCGATGGGATATTTATTAGGAAACCGATAGAGTGTTGTGTTTAGCAAAATCACTGACATTAAAAATGTCCGTCTGCACTTAAATGCCTAAACGAATGCAAAAGAAAGTTTAAATCAATTTAAACTATGTTTTTTTTGTGCACGCTGGCAATTTTTACTGTGTACAGGGTAGCTGCAAGTCAGGCATACTCGTACGAAACACTGCTGGTTGGTTTTTTATTGTTGTGGATTTAAGTTTCGTTTTGTTTTTTTTTGCTTGCTGTTCAAAGCGCTCGACATTACTCGAATTTTGTACAGGCAACAACAATATGGAAAATGGGGAAACAAATTTATTGTGTGTATGGGTCGTCTTTGTATTTGTGTGTGCGTGTGTGCGTGTGTGTGTGTGTGTGTGTGTGTGTGTGTGTGTGTGTGTGTGTGTGTGTGTGTGTTTGGTTGCCTTTTGATTTCGCTAATCGTCAACAAAAACCAACCCAGAGATGATCTAATTATTGACGCACGAATCCGCAATGGCCAAACAACAACAACAACAACAATAACACAAAAAGAAAATTTTCAAATATTGTAGCTAAGCAATTTTCTTTGCTTTTTGAAAAGTCAGTCAGACAAACAAAAAGCAGACTGAGGAGGAGATCGAGGCGGGCATTAAACATGGCAAATGAAATGAACGAAATCAAAATCATTATCCAAGTCATTAGCTCTTTGGCGGCTGTTGTTGTCGCCTCGAAATTGTTGTAGTTGTTGTTGCTGTTCTTGTATTTGTTGGCTATAATAAATCTGCTAATGTATGCGCCAACATAAATTTGCTCGCTTTAACCGTTTCAAGCACTTCAATTTGGCATAAAAAAGGGCGCGCGCGTTTTCTGCGCGTTTTTAAGCGCTTCATAGATGTTGTGGGTCAAGCACTGCTATTTGTTGTTGCCGTCACAATTATAATTGTTATTATTGTTGTTAATAATGCTAACTGATATTAGCTAATGTCTTATACATAAACTAACTCGATAATATTTATTAAACGACTGGAAAATACGTTTGCGTTTTCTGCGCGTTTATAAACGCACCTTTTTAGCTGTTGAACTTGCCCAACACTCGCACACACACACACACACACACACACACGCACATATGTATCTATGTATGTTCAACTATATTTGTAGTTTATGCCGAGTGCTTGAAAATTGGTTCATGGCCAAAACAGCCTCGTTGGCCTCGTCAGATAATTTTTTGTTGTTGTTATTGTTTCTTGAGGTTTTTGCTCCGCGAAGATTTTAATTGAAAAATAAACAAATTAACTAACTAAATAGCTGACTAAACTTTACACGCCCCAAACTGATAAGACAGCCTACACTTCCACAAACAATAAAAAAAGCATTTATGGAATGCTTAAGAGCGGGAAATGAAATTTAAAATGAAATCTCAAACCAAAATATTGTTGAGTTCATTTTGTGAAACAAATTTGGAACTTTATGGAAGTTTAACAAATGCAATTTCAAAATGTTTCTAAAAAGAAAATGTAGTTCTTTAAATTTCTTTAACACTTAACTGTTTATTTCTTAATAAACTGTCAAATCAATTCTTAGCTGCAAATTTCACTATAAAATCCCATTCACGAGTTCTGAGTGTTAAAAGTGTAGAAGAACTTTTGTCAGGTTAAGACATATGGATTTATCTGAAATACTCTGTTGAGGGCTAAGCTGAGTGCCCATAGGGGGGATAGGGAGATTGGGTTGAAGGCAACATTGTGAATTTACGTGATCCAGATTAAGTTGTTGGCATTATCAGCTGTAATGACGAAGTGATTATGATCATTATCAACAACAGACGATGGCGACGGCGGCAATTTGCGAATATGCCAAAAAGGGAAGGCGTTCTCTTTGTTTTTTTTATTTTTTTTTATTTTTTGTTGTTGTTGCATTTTCTACACATATTATTAATATTAAATCTTTCGTCTTTTTATATACCCTTGCAGAGGGTATTATAGTTGTGTCACGAAATGTGTAACGCATTAAAGCAGACAAGTCCTTAGACTTGAGGACAAGAGACCTTATAATAAATATATATTCTTGATCAGCATTGAAAGCTAAGTCGATATAGCTTTGTTCGTCTGTCTGTCTGTCTGTCCGTCTGTCTGTCCGGCTGTCTCTCTGTCTGTCTGTCTGTCTTATCGTCCGTCTGTCTATCCGCTGTCTGTCCGGCTGTCCGTCTGTCTGTCCGTCTGTCTGTCCGGCTGTCTGTCTGTCCGACTGTCTGTCTGTCTGTCTGTCCGGCTGTCCGTCTGTTCGTCTACCTGGCCATCTGTCTGGCTGTCTGTCTGTCTCTCTGTATGTGTGTCCGTCGGTCAGTCTGTCTGTCTCTCTGTCTGTCTGCCTGTCTGTCTGCCTGTCTGTCTGCCTGTTTGTCTGTCTGTCTGTCCGGCCGTCTGTCTGTCCGTCTGTCTGTCTGTATGTCCGCCTGTCTGTCTGTATGCCTGTCTGTCTGTCTCTGTGTCTGTCTGTATGTCTGTCTGTCTGTCTGTCCGTCTGTCTGTCCGGCTGTCTCTCTGTCTGTCTGTCTGTCTTATCGTCCGTCTGTCTATCCGCTGTCTGTCCGGCTGTCTGTCTGTCCGGCTGTCTGTCTGTCCGACTGTCTGTCTGTCTGTCCGGCTGTCCGTCTGTTCGTCTACCTGGCCATCTGTCTGGCTGTCTGTCTGTCTCTCTGTCTGTCTGTCTCTCTGTCTGTCTGCCTGTCTGTCTTTCTGTCTGTCTGTCTTTCTGTCTTTCTGTCTGTCTGTATATCTGTCTGTCAGTCTGTCCGGCTGTCTTTCTGTCTGTCTGCTTGTCTGTCTGTCCGTCCGTCTGTCAGTCTGTCTGTCCGTCTGTCTGTCAGCCTGTTCATTTGTCTGTCCGTCTGTTTCTACGCCAACTAGTGTCTCAGGCTTAATGCTTTCTGTATGAAACTTGGTACAGATCCGTCCCTTTGCTGCAGGCAGTACATATGTCGGAACCGACCAGATCGAAGCACTATATAATATAGCTGTCATAGGAATAATCGGTTGAAAATCATACTTTTGTATGACAGACTATTTTGTTTTTCGACATAGATCAACCAAACTTACAGATTATGCATTCGTTTATGTCCCTCACATTCTGACCAACTTTGGTTTAAATCGGTCTATAATATCATATAGCTATCATAGAGATGTCATACTGAGATATCTCAGTCAAACTCACATATTGTATAGCTGGTGTTGTCTCTTATATTTTCTTTCAATATTTTGATAGATTCGAACTTCTATATCATATAGCTGCCATAGGAACAATCGGTGGAAAATCAACTATTTGTATGATCAACTTTATTGTATATTAAGATATCGCAACCGAACCCACATATTCTGCATTTAATGTTACCATATAAAATCATAACAAATTTGGTTAAGTTTCGATTACTATATCTTATAGCTGTCATCGAGATCATCGATTGAGAATTAGGTTTGAGTTTGATTATCTTTGTTGTTACCTAAGATTTCTTAGCCAAACTAAGAGTTTGTGTATTTGCAAGTGTTTTAAACATTCTGCAGAAATTTGGCTAAAATCTCATAACTATATCATATAGCTGATTGATTGAATGATTCGTCAACAATTAAATACACAGAGTATAAAATCTTTGGCGTGCCAAAAGATAAATTTTCTTTCATGTTTTTTCTTTTGGTATTTTTGTAAACATATTATTAATATTATTTCTGTCTTGTTTTTTAGGGTTTTTTTTTCGTTTTTAAGCTGACAAAAGGGAAGTGGAAGAGCGACAGGCAGCAGCCAGCATGATAAGATCTTGTGTCTGGCACTGAGATGGAGTCTCAGACTCAGTCTCAGTCTCAGTCTGAGTCTCAGTCTCAGTCTGAGCCGGCAGCAAGATGTGTCTGCAATGGGTATGGTTATGGTTATGGTTATGGGCCGGGATGGGATTGCTGGGGATGATTCGCTTGGCGTGCGTATCAAAATATAACCATAATAAAAATGCTCGTAATGATGCATCATAAATCGCGCCAAATGCCGCCGGCTCGCGCGTTTTTAGTCGCCACAAAAACGTGCACGATGCGCAAAGTTGAAAAAGAGACAAACTGCATAAGATGAAGGGGGTTATGTTGGGAAATTAAGGAGGGAAGGAGGGGGGGGGGGGGGGGGTGCATGCAGATAGGTGTGTGGGGTAGACCTACCTGTGCTGCCATTTTTCATACCACATTTGAGTTGTTGTTGTTGTTGCTGTCAATTCAGTGTAAATTTCAACTATTAAATGCCAATTTATGGCGTCTTTTTTTTTTATTATCGTTTTTTTTATAACACCTTCGCAATTTTATATGATGGTGTAGAAAGGGGTGTGGGGGGGAGGGGGTGGCTTGACACTGGCAATGGGCGTACACCGTTTAACCAAACTGAGGCCCTTCAGCAACAGTTGTCCTCCCCCTCCTACCCGGCCCCGCCTTCTACTACACAAAAAACTCCTTTTCGGTTTGCCCATTTGCCCGTTTTCTCGCTTACTGTGGCGTGAGAAGAGATTGAAAGAAGGAATTTACAGATAAATCACACTAAATCATTTCAATGCTGCCCCGGTACAAGGCGCATGCGGCAATGCAACTTGCAACAACGGGGCAACAAGCAGACAGATGCAACAACTGCAACAACAACTGAAATAAGCGATGCGAATTTTGAACGCCGGCGCGTACTAATCACTCGCATTGTTACACGATCACGACACGAGAAAGAGAAAGAGAGAGAGAGACAGATAGAGTGCAACAGAGACAGACTAAGCGAGAGAGAGAGCGATTGAGAGCTGTGTGACGAAAGAGGGAAAGAGTGGGGTAGAACTGTAAGCTCAGTTAAGTTTCGAGTCTTGCCTTGACTCTCTTTGTGCAAGCAGCAGACAAACTGGAGTCCAACTGCAAGTCAATTGCCAGTTAAAAACTATTTGTATACCCTGCAAACTGACAAGTGGGGTATGCCAAAACTATAGATAGATATGGGCATTTCCACCAAAAGGTCCACCGAGACCAAAACATTCAAAGTGTTTAAAAACAACTTGTTTCATTATAAAAATAAAAAGTATAGTCGATATTTTAATAGGAAAACAATAAAATTTAACTAATGTAACACAATTTCGTCTCTATTCATAACCCATTTCGAGATATTGGAATACAATGTCGAACAAGTGAAACTTTTCTCATTTGGTCATTTCTAGTGTACATTTTGTATTTGTATCAAATTCTCAGAATAAGTTAGTATGCATTGTCTTATGGTACTCCAAATCTTTGGAAAGGTACAAAGAGTCAAAAGATAATGTATAAGAAAGAATGCGATTGCAAGTTACGATAATTTCGGCTTTGCATTATCGCATATTTCGGTGTCACTTTATTTAATTTAAAAAAAAAACTAGAATTCATATTTAAGCATAACTATAACCATTTTAAAGAGACATCAATGCATAACATTTATCAGGAATTCGCGTGAATATATTGCCCAAACTTTCGCTGAAATCTGAGATTAAATTGATCGCCACAAAAACCACTTCTATTTTTGTCCCGTGCGAATGCCTTGATTCTTTGTAAAAATCTACAATACGAATAGTTCCTCAAAATCGACCTTAGCACCAATTATAGGGCTAATCAAAAACTACTTTTAATTGGAAAAATAATTTTGAAAATCCGTCTTACTTTGACCTTTTTACCACTTACAATGTGTACGATTGTCCCGTTCGACCTCATGGAAATGCCCATATACCTTTGTCTTCAGTCTTTGCATAGTGAACGACTAAGAAACGCTGAAAATTTTCAAGATGACATTTGCCTTTATTAGACCCATTACTTTAAAAAAGTAAATAGGGTCTATTAAGTTTGTCAAAATGAGCGTAACACGTCGAAATAAACTGAATAGCTAGAGCAATTTAAGATATACAAATTGCGAAATTTCATTGCAATCGGACAATAAACACCGGAGATTTGAAGCAAACAAATTTTCGAGTATACTACAAAGTTTGGAGGCGGCAACTTGAGGCATTGAAACAATATTATTATTAATTGCATTTCTGTAGAAAACTGATGATTGCCAACCAATCGACTATGGCTTCATTGGCGCAATGGTTAGAATGTCTAATTCTTGTGGTGTGGTCTGGAGTTCGAATCCCGCCCGAAACACACTTTGTTTCTGTTCTTAATAATTGTCAAATAATCGACAAGGGCTTCTAATTGGCGCATTCTGGAGCTCGACACCAACGTAACATTTGTATGTTAACATTAACATTTGTATGTTAAGGATTCATGTGTAACATAAACATGTACATACATATGCATGTTAAACCACAAACTTCGTATAGTTTACAATACTATGTATGTGTGTTGTAAACACTTTCCAGATTTTGGATTTGCACATTTCGCTCTCTCGCAGTGATTATTTTGAGCGGCGACAAATTTATTTCGGTTTACATACAGGTATCTAAGTTTTTTACTATTATTTCTTTTTTGAAAATTGAGTAAAGGGTCTCTCATAGTCGACTTGGTTTTTGTTTATATTTTTCTATCTTTCCTTTCCATTACAACCAATTGATACTGGGCCCTTCGATTTGTGCACACATTAAATTGTCAATTATGAGAACAGATGAAAAGGAAACAACTTGCGAATCTGATTGCTTAGTTTCAAATTGCACTAATAGAGTACTTAGGGCACACACCACACGCTTTAAGCCACGGCTAAGACCAAGTAGGAGTTTCTTCCCAACTAAGGGGAAAGACATTTGGACAGCGCCTCGAAGGCAGCCAAACTATGGAAACCAAAAGCAGCAACGCCCCAGCTGTCCAGCAGCCAAACCGTCAACACAATGACATCCCCTCTGAGCCAAACTCTGGGCCAAAGAAAAAAAAAACAGCAGCTCGACAGACAACGTGGCACACAGAGAGTCGTTGTTGTTGTTGTTACTCTGACTGACTCTGACTCTGACTCTGACTCGGGCTGGGAGTATTAAAATTCCAACAATTAGGGAACATTTCACATGCCTTTCTAATAGCCAACAACGAAGCGAACGAAGCCAACGGCCAACAGCAAAGTCAGTAGACAGGAGATGCAACAAGGCTGATTGTTCAATGCAGCTCGTCAAGCGGCTTTGTTCCTGTTGTTATACCCTGTAAATAGTAATTGCACAAAGGGTTTAAGCGACTGCAGTTGAACTATGTTGCAGGTAATGCATTAAAAAGTTTTAAAAATATCAAATATCATTCACACATTCAACACAGTTTCCAGCATATCTGTACTCTTTGAACTGTGAGTTGTTTCTAAAGACACGACATTTTAAAGAACTCGAGGAATTGATATCTAATTCAAGTATTCTAATAAAATTATTGTCTATAAACTGCAATAAATGCAGTTTAAATTATTATTATTTTCCTAAAGTTTCCACATTTTAAAAATACAATTTATAAGACGAATTTGAATGTTTTAAACTGTCTGTTTTATCAGTGTAATATAATCGTTTAATTGACTATATCTTTATCTACTTTTACAAACATATCTATATCCACTACTACTACTACTTTTCTACTTTTTATATCCTTTCATATATAACTTAATTTGATTGTTAATATAATTCGTATTTAGTAATTTTAATATTTAAGCGTTACATAAATAAATAAAGCTTTTTATTACTTGACAACTAACGCAAATTCTTCTTATTGATCTGATTGGTTTTTTTAAGCTTTTAGGATTAAAATTTAAATTTTATGTTATATGTTATGTTATAATGAAATTATTTTCCATTTAAGTTTTATATACTTACAACTTCTACCAATTCTATCTCCTGCACCACAGCACAAATTTAAACTACTCTGGGTAATTGGGGTATGTAGGAATAGCAGGAAAGGAACTAGCAGATACTTTTGCCAAACTCTTAGCAGAACAGCCCATAACAAAACAGAAAATCCTTAACGTTCAAGACACATTAAAATACTTCAGAAACATGCAACTCACATAACTAAAATCTAACATAATCAAAACTTCAAGCAAATCACCCACAAAATCTCAACAACTAACACATTTTCAACAGGCATTTATTACCCGTCTCGCGAAGAGACTAGACTCAGACTCGAACACTCCAAAATAACCCAGATACTATACATACACTATATCTATCTATTTCCCAGAATATGCCACTTTTTTAGAAAGAACACCATATCAATTGAACACATACTTATCAACTGCAATACCCAAAAACATCAAAGACATCAATAATATTTGATATTTCGTAGTCGACTATGAGAGACCCTTTACTTATTCTTCAAAAAGGAAATAAGATTAACACTAATAGTACCCACAGTGCGTTGTAACGTCAACATGCTTTTCTTCTTCCCTTGACCCGACACTGAGTAATATTGAGTTTTAAATAACTTCCGAGTTTATCATCCGATCACCATGAAATTTTCAGGATACATTAGTACCCCGATGCTTGTCCTGTGTGCCAAAATTCAAGGCTTCAGTTCTAAAATTGACCATTATATGGGATTTTAAGTTTTTTTTGAATAACTTCCAAGATTATTATCCGATCGCGATGAAATTTTCAGGATACGTTGGGACTCTGATATTTGTCATGTGTGCCAGAATTCAGAACTCTAGCTTTTCGTTTTATGGAATTTCAAAAATTTTGTTTTCGATTTTTGGGGGCGGAAGGGGGCGTGGCAAAATTCTAAAACAAACTTGACCTTTTCGGGGGCCGCAGGAGTATTGTCACCAAATTTGGTGACCCTAGCTCTTATAGTCTCTGAAATCTAGGCGCTCATACAGACGGACGGCCGGACAGACAGAGGGACGGACGGGCAGACGAACATGGCTATATTGACTCGGCTGTTGATGCTGATCAAGAATATATATACTTTATGGGGTCTGCCAGACTTTCTTCGACCTGTTACGCACATTTTGACAAACTTAAAAGACCCTTTTTACTGTTTTAAAGTAAAGGGTCTATAAACACTTTTAAAATTAAAATAATAGACGAACTGACAGTTTCAATGTTTAATCGCTGATTAGTAAAATTCTTGTAACTAAATACGTGAGTAGCTAATAATACTCAGGGCCGATTTCTCATCTTGTCTATTGCCTTAAAGTGTAGATAAACCTGCCGATAAGAGAAACTTGACTTTCTAGTCAAAAATTTAGTGCCAGTCTCTCGATAACTTACAGGGCAGATCATCATCTCTGTAAGTTCTTAACGTTAGCCTACTCTGTTTTAGTAGAGGGGTTACATAATTACAAACTTTAAAGATGAGAAAACGAAATATGTTAAATCCTATATTTATGGTAAAGTAACATTTTCATAAAGTAGGCTGAATCGGTAAGATGAGAAAGGGGAAATGGAGTATAATCAAATCAATATATCTTTAGGAGGATAGATTAAATAGTTTCATTGATTTCTTGTGATTCGTTTATCTCAAGAGCCAGAGTCAATGCAAGTGTCAATGCAAGTTTATACAAAATCCGTTAACAAAATAAATGCCACAGATTTTTATTGAGTTTTCTATTTCGCAATGTTAGTTATTTATGGCATTTCCTTGTGATATTCATCATCAGAATCTGAATTAAAATTAATTGATTATATACTTCTGGAATATGGGATATGGGACATTTCCGGATATTCTTTTAAGCACTAACAGTTGATAAATAAATTAAAATTTAGCGAACATTTCATATTAAATTTGTAGTTTTAAAATCAATTTAAAATTAGTTAATATGTTTATATGTCAATTATTTAAGTTATGTTAGGGATTTAATTTTTATTTTAAATTTGTGGTATAATTTTAATATTATTTATGTATTTTAAAATAATGCAATTTACAGAATATTTCCATAAATAAATAAGAAAGGGAAAAAGCTATTAATATCAAAGGTCTCAATAAATAACTGACAGTTTTATCTATTTCTATAACTATAACCAATACTACTTTTTATATATATAAACACTATAGGGTATCTTTTAGCTCATTCACACACATTCCTTGGCCTATTGTTGATGGTCAGGCGCAAAACTATGCAATTTCATAGCAAAGTTCTCACATACAATAGACTGGCAACTGGCAAGGAATCGTCGCTTTCAGTCCCAGACTCAACTATCAGCCTCAGTCTCGGTCTCAGCCTCAGCCTCAGTCCCATCACCAGCTTCAGTTTCAGCTTCATCTTCATCTTCATCTGCAACTCCAATTCCAGACCTATCCACATCCCCAACCATGCCCAGCTCCAGCCACAGCCCCAGAGAGCAACAACATGTTGGCATGTCAATAATCTTGTAGTTGTGCCCAGCCCCAGCTTAAGACTCGTGGTGGGAGTTGCAGCCACGGCAGGAAAGGAAAAGTGCGCAATGCGAACAACAACAACAACAACAACAACAACAAGACACATAAGAATGTGCTAGATAAGAGCATGATCGACTTGTAAATACCCTTTAGGAGTTGGCACAAACTCCTGCTCAGGCGTAAAATCAGCAAATACATGCCTATATTTATGTACTATATATACTATATTATATACTAATATATATGGGCATTTCCACCAAATGGTCCACCAAGACCAAAACATTCAAAGTGTTTAAAAACAACTTGTTTCATTATAAAAATAGGGTGTATAGTCGATATTTTAATAGGAAAGCAATGTAATTTAACTAATGTAACAAAATTTCGTCTTTATTCATAACCCATTTCGAGATATTGGGTTGCAATGTCGAACAAGTGCAACTTTTCTCATTTGGTCATTTCTAGTGTACATTTTGTTTTCATACAAATTCTCAGAATAAGTTATTATGCATTGTCTTCTGGTACTCCAAATCTTTGGAAAGGTACAAAGAGTCAAAAAATAATGTATAAGAAAGTATGCGATTGCAAGTTACGATAATTTCGGCTTTCGCATATTTCGGTGTCACTTTAATTAATTTAAAAAAAAACTAGAAATCATATTTGAGCAAAACTATAACCATTTTAAAGAGACATCAATGCATAACATTTATCAGAAATTTGCGGGAATATATTGCCCAAACTTTCGCTGAAATCTGAGATTAAATTGATCGCCACAAAAACCACTTCTATTTTTGTCCCGTGCGAATGCCTTGATTTCTTGTAAAAATCTACAATACGAATAGTTCCTCAAAATCGACCTTAGCACCAATTATAGGGCTAATCAAGAACAACTTTAAATGGGAAAAATAATTTTGAAAATCCGTCTTACTTTGACCTTTTTACCACTTACAATGTGTACGATTGTCCCGTGCGACATCATGGAAATGCCCATATACTAACTTTATTATTTCTGCCTAGCACAAGGAAAATTGTTTTAGATTAATGCATAATATATATTCAATATATTCTATTACTATTTATTTAAATATGTTGTTTATATATCTATATATTTGTATTATTTTTTTTGTAAATATATTATTTGTATTTGTGTAATCTTTCAAATATTTGTAGCATAATTATATCCAATTTATTTAAATTTTATATTAAGTAAGAGATAGAGGTAGAGCTTAAGTCTGCTTCTGCTTTTTTAGATTTCTAATTTCAAGAATATTAAGTTAACAATTTAACTAAAAAATCTATAGGATAAATCTAAAATATATGCTTATATTTATATACCTATTATTTATCTATTATTTCTAACTATTTATAATTTTTTATATATATTTTAACATTATTTATTAACATTTTTCATGTATATATGTAAAAGAAAAATATATTTTATAATTCTTTTATATATTATTAGTATTTTAATAATTGATTTACTATTTGTAGTTTAGTTCTATCTTATTTATTTATATTTTAAATTATGTAATTACACAATACATCTGCTCAGCTCTATAAATTTTAGAATATCAAGTTAATAATAATTAAATTAAAATATCTCTAGAATATATCAATAATATTTGCTTATATTTATGCACTTATTATTTATTTACTAATTCTTTTTAGCACAAGAAAGAGTCAGTGTATTTTCTATTTCTTAATTATATATATTCTTGTTTTGTTTACTAAAAAAATATCTCATTTATATATGTATCTATTTTTACTTTATCATTTCTATATATATTATTTGTATCTTTTTATAATTCAATTGATATTTTTAGATTAATTCTATATAATTTATTTATATGTTAAATTATTTAATTATACTCTCACACTGCTGCTTTTTTGCAGCTCTATAATTTGTAGAATATCAAGTTAATAAATTAATTAAAATATTTCTAAAATATATTATTAATATTTACTTATATTTATGTACTTACTATTTATTTATTATTTGTTTCTAGCACAAGAAGCAGTTAGTGTTATTATTATTTTTTAATTATATATATACGAGTGCTGTTTATTTAAATATTTGTTTTATACATATATAAATTTGTACTTTGCAATTTTTAAATATATTATTTGTATTTATATAATTAATTTAATATTTTTATGGTAATTCTAACTAATTTATTTATGTGTTAAATTATCTAATAAGACTCTAACTCTGCTGCAGCCTTTTGAGAATATAAAGTTAGTAAAATAAGTAACATATATCTAAGATAAATCCAAAATATTAACTTATACATCAAAGAAAACTTTTGATGCTGTTTTTTTTTATAAAACTATTCGGAACACCAAGTAAATGCATAAATCAATTAGACTGTAGACGTTGTGCCGTCACTTCATTATACCCTCTTTTAGCCCATCTTTGACTACAGGGTATGCAAAAACAAGTTGGCATTGTGGTTGCTGTAGCAAGAGCAACAGTTGCTGCTGTTGTTGTTGCTGTTGTTGCTGCGTGTCAGCGATCGTAGTGCAAATGAGCCTGAGAAATTGTTAATACACACACACACACACACACACACACACACTCATACACACATACAGTGAGACACACGCACAACACACATATTGTTGTAGGTGTGAGAATCAGTTGAGACAGTCGGACAGTTGATTTGATTTGAATGTGGCCAAGATATTCGTAGATATTCATAGATATTCGTAGATTTGACCTGTACGTGACTTTTCATTTCCGTTTCAGCTGCTGTACACTTTCTATTCCTGCTCAATTTTCCAAGTAAGAATGCGAGAACAAAAACAAAACAGTGAGTGAAGAAGAAGAAGAAAAAAAGAAATAGAAAATCAAAAGAGTCGAAATACCAAAATACCAAATTGAGGCTATCGCCGTCACATTCATCAATTATTTTCGCACACCCGACCGACAATCATCATGATGATTATCATTCGCATCCTCATCATCATCATCTTCACCTCCCTTGTCACGCACAGAGACATTCGTCTAGGCCTCTGCGATCATCACACCCACAGCAACGAAAATATGTTGTGCGAGACAGAGCGAGAGAGAGAGAGATATAGAGAGAGAGGCAGGGTGCAAGAGAGGGACAGGAAGAAAGATGAACGTGCCAAATAGAACAAGCACGCACATAGACAACAAATGAGTCTGAAATTGCAAGTCGACTTGAATCGAATTGAGTCGAGGGAGTCGAGAACACGTTGGTGAGGGGAGGGGGGGGGGACCACCCCGCATCGCCTTTTGACAACAAACCCGAACGTGAGATGTGGCCAAGAAAGCGGCCAACAACAGAGCCGTCGTCGTTGGCCCTCACACGTGCGATTCCATTGACAACTGCGAATGCTTTGATATGCGAGTAGGCACATCTATACAATCACATCCGATATAACCCACATACATACATACATAATCAAGTAAGTACCTCTTAATGCGTGTTATCTGTGATTTAATTGTGATTGTACGAATGTGATTGTTCCTTCCATGTTTGACAGAGATTCAAATAAGCCTACTGAATGCGGGGAATATACCAAACTGAGTATTCCTTTTAATGATAATGTTAATGCTAATTTTATAATATGAGATATAGCAAATAATTCCAATTCTAATATTAATACTAATGCAAAAGATAGCGATAATGATAATGATAATGATAATGATAATGATAATGATAATGATAATGATAATGATAATGATAATGATAATGATAATGATAATGATAATGATAATGATAATGATAATGATAATGATAATGATAATGATAATGATAATGATAATGATAATGATAATGATAATGATAATGATAATGATAATGATAATGATAATGATAATGATAATGATAATGATAATGATAATGATAATGATAATGATAATGATAATGATAATGATAATGATAATGATAATGATAATGATAATGATAATGATAATGATAATGATAATGATAATGATAATGATAATGATAATGATAATGATAATGATAATGATAATGATAATGATAATGATAATGATAATGATAATGATAATGATAATGATAATGATAATGATAATGATAATGATAATGATAATGATAATGATAATGATAATGATAATGATAATGATTATGATTATGATTATGATTATGATTATGATAATGATAATGATAATGATAATGATAATGATAATGATAATGATAATGATAATGATAATGATAATGATAATGATAATGGATAATGATAATGATAATGATAATGATAATGATAATGATAATGATAATGATAATGATAATGATAATGATAATGATAATGATAATGATAATGATAATGATAATGATAATGATAATGATAATGATAATGATAATGATAATGATAATGATAATGATAATGATAATGATAATGATAATGATAATGATAATGATAATGATAATGATAATGATAATGATAATGATAATGATAATGATAATGATAATGATAATGATAATGATAATGATAATGATAATGATAATGATAATGATAATGATAATGATAATGATAATGATAATGATAATGATAATGATAATGATAATGATAATGATAATGATAATGATAATGATAATGATAATGATAATGATAATGATAATGATAATGATAATGATAATGATAATGATAATGATAATGATAATGATAATGATAATGATAATGATAATGACATGGATAATGATAATGATAATGAAAAGGATAATGATAATGATAATGCTAACGCTTATACTATTGATAATAGTAATGTTAATGCTAATGATGATAATGGTGATATTATTAAATGCGAATGCCAATGCTAATGCTATTGCTAATCTTTATGATTCTTATAACGATAAAAATTATGATAGTCCAATGCCAATATGAATCATAAGTGTAATGCTTAAGATGATGTTGTGTACTTAATTAATTATAATAATAACACTCATAAGAATAATTGTTCCACAATAATAATAATAAGAATAATATCTAAACAATAGATTATAATGAAAGTAATAATAATAATAATAAAGTCGCGGCCAGATTGCAAAGTAAATCTAGCTATAAAAATTAGAGAACAATCATAAAAGTCGTGTGTCTCATAAACTTATATAAATATTGCGCATACGCCGTGTGCTCTCGCCAAAAGCAAATATTGCGCATACGCCGCGTTAGTTCAGAGACAAAAATGAAGATACTCGTATCGATACGAGAAAAAAAATTACTAACAACTATTTCTATATCTATTTCTATTTCTACTGTAGCTGCCGAAGTGCCCCTCCCCCCTCTGACCGTCCAATCGACTTGCCTTCCGTCTGCTTATGCTTTTCCTTCCACTCCCCCTTTCCAACAGCCATCATTTAAAAAGATCGGGCATACAATACTCGTAAATAAATAAATAATTACCCAACAATTTCGTTTGCTGTCTGCAAATTGCGATTGCGATTGCGATCAATGAAAATGAAAATGAAAATGTTCGAGGCGCAATGGGCAATGAGTTGGGTACTTTTTGCAGTTGCCAGACACAGACACAGATACATATACATTTGTATCTCGCATCGCATCAGAGTGTGACTATGCCACATACATAGTATGTGTACTACTATTGTCTTAATTATGCGCTGCTGCCGATGTCGATGCCGATGCCGATGTCGATGCCGATGCTGCTCAAAGCATGACTATCTAATGCTAGACAGTCGCAGCCGCTTGGCTTACTCATCGCCTCATCAACACACAGATGCACAGATACACAGATAGTACTACAGATACACAACACTCCCCCCGTAACGAAATGTGCCCAAAATTGCCAACGTTCCGCTCTCTTTGCCATTGTAGGGACCATCAACATCACCATCACCATCATCATCATCATCATCATCATCATCGGCAGCGGCATCAACGTCACCGGCGGCCGCCACTTGTTTATGTCTATTTGAGACTCTTGCAAGATCACGCGCCGTCGCGATCGCTGATAAAATTGTTTGTTGTTGTTCTTCTTGTAGTACTGTAAGGTCTGTGACGATGAGACGACGACGACTACGACTACGACTACGTCTAATCTTTGACTGTTCTAATTTAGAGATGGGCCCGACACAACACACACCACAGACACAAATCATTTGCAAATCTTTAAAACTGAACACATCCTTTAAATATATTTTACATAGATTAATCATCACACACACACATATATATATATATATATATATATATATTCGATATACATATATATATGTTTATATAAATAAAGCCCAAATACAAAGTATTTTTATTAAAATTTTTACTATTTATATAATTTGCTTAAACTAGAGACATGTACAAAATAAACATGGAGTATGTTCAACTGAGTTATGAAATGCATTAATATTTATAGATAATTAAAATGGGATGTAATATCATTCATAACTTATAGTTGCAATTTATAATTGAACATAAAGAACAAAATAATATTTTTTAAAGATTATTTGGTTTAAGACTACTTAATTGATTCTAAGAAAAACAATTGATAATGCAAATGTATTATTAAAAATACATTAATAGATAAGTTAAATTTATATATATTATATGTATATTATAATATGTTGTTATATATTCTCAATTATGTAGAACAGTGATTACAAATAAGTATGAGCGGTTAGACATAAATAAATGCAATGGATGAATGGGAATATTTCAGATATGCTAGTGATTTTGTATGTCATAGCCTGAGAACTGCATAAACTTATGCTTTCAATATTTATTATTTAACAAAATTCATGTTTTTGGCCTAAATAAAATAAATTGTCAAATAATAATAACATTTAAATATTTTTTCAAAATAATAGCTTAATTCTTACATTTTGTTTTTAATGTAAATTAAGGAAAAATCATATATAACCAGTCGGAAAGGCTACAGTCGAAATCGACTATGAGAGACCCTTTACTTATTCTTCAACAATGAAATAACAGTTACAAACTTACAGACTTATATATAAACCTAAATATATTTGACGCTGCTCAGATTAGCTTCCGATTAATTAAATATAATCGCTTATGTTACACTTGAATTATTAACATACAAATGTTAATCTTAACATACAAATGTTAATCTTAACATACAAATGTTAATCTTAGCATACAAATGTTAATCTTAACATACAAATGTTAATCTTAACATATCTGCACATTTCCTGCACATTTCCTGCCATTGTACATTCGATAATTTGTTTGCTTCGAATCTCCGGTGTTTATTGTCCGATTTTGATGAAATTTTTAGTACGTATCGAAAGGAAAGTAAGTTTTATGTATGCCGATTTTGAAACTTGTATCTTTTAAATTACTCGAGTTATAAGGGTTTTTCCGATTTTTGGGGGCGGGAGGGGGCGTGGCAAAATTCTAAAACAAACTTGACCTTTTCGGGGGTCACAGGAGTATTGTCACCAAATTTGGTGACCCTAGCTCTTATAGTCTCTGAGATCTAGGCGCTCATACATCACGACAGACGGACAGACGGACAGACGGACATGGCTATATCGACTCGGCTGGTGATGCTGATCAAGAATATATATACTTTATGGGGTCTGCCGGACTTCCTTCGACCTGTTACGCAC
>OY282582.1:55609743-55632243 GCA_958299025.2 Drosophila histrio | reverse complement strand
AGACGGACAGACAGACGGACAGACAGACAGCCAGACAGACGGACAGTCAGATAGACGGACAGTCAGATAGACGGACAGACAGACGGACAGACGAACAGACAGATTGACGGACAGTCAGACAGACGGACAGCCAGACAGACAGACAGACGGACAGCCAAACAGACAGGCGGACAGACAGACAGACAGACAGACAGACGGACAGACAGACAGACGGACAGACAGACAGACGCATATTGCTATATCTACTCGACTGTTCATGCTGATCAAGACTATACAACTCGTTAAATAGTCTCCTTTAATGCGTTATAGATTTCGGAACCAAATTAAAATACTCTCTGTAAGAGTATGCAAAAAATCGTAAACTGTAATGTTAAAATTATTTCGTCATCTCATTTTTTTTTATATTTTTTTTGTTGTTTACATTAAATTGGCTCTTCTGCCAACCCAATAGAATACTGATATCTAATTAAACACTAGGGCTTTCGAGTGTCGTCATCCTCAGCATCAGCGTCATGTTACCACATTTTGTCGTACAATTTGTTGCAGTTGCAGTTGCAATTACTTTTGTCGTATTGCATATTGAATGCGATGTCTGAGTAGACGCCGGATCGTGACAGAATATGAATGGAAAGGGAAACCAGATTAGAAACGAATACAAATACGAGTAGTATTATGAGTGTTTAGCCTAGGTAAATACTTACTTAGTTTGGCTTGTGTCTGTCTGAGTCCAACACGAGACATTCCATGAGCAAATGTTCTACAAGTTAAGCGACTATTTTTAGCCAGACTCGAAATGCATAATATGTACATTCTAAATAGACGTAGTTGCACATACTATCATCTAAGTAAGTATATACATATATATTCCGAATATACATATATCTAAATTTGTCTAGCAAATATAGTTGGCGAGCAGAGAGCAAATGATGATGATGATGATGTTGATGATGATGATGGATCATCGTGTTGGCATCTCCAGCAATGACGTCAGCAGCTGCAGCACAACACTCTGATCATGCCTCGCACTGTTGCAAGTGTTGCAAGTGTGTGTGTGTGGCAAGTGTAATTGCAAAATACCGTCAAGCGCTAAAGAATATTCCAAAAATATCTGCACACATTTTTGGGCCAAAAATCTAAACATATTTTTGCATTAACGCACAAGTTGCAATTATAAACGAGTCGAGTGGTGCCTGAGAGAATACCCTGTAATGAGTTTATCATTTCATTTTGATTAATAACAGTTGAAAAACAATTGGTGAAACTTTATAAATAATATTTCAAGTTAACAATTAAATTATAATTATAATTATATTTTATTATAAATTAAAACTCAATGGAAAATCATTTAAAAAGTTCCAACATTTGCTGTTAGGATTGGGGAACCCCTAGAAAACCCAATCAGATATTTATTATTGTTATATTGTTATAAGTTGATAAATAAGTATTAATACTATAAAGTAAAAATATTTCTATTTATATTAAATCTCTTAAAACTCAACTAGAAAAATATATTTCAAGTTAACAATTAAATTATATTTATAATAATTTATTATTTTAAATTAAAACCGATTGAGAAATAATTTAAAACTCTCCAACATTTGCTGTAAGAATTGGGGAACCCCCAGAAAACTCGATCAGATCAACAATTATTAGTATTATAATAAGTATTGGTAGTTTTATATATATTAATAATAATACTAATATTTTTATTGCTATTTATTTTGAAACATTTCAAAATTACATTAGGAAAAAAGATATTCAGTTAATAATTAATTTATAATTATAATTGTATATTATCCTCAATTAAAATTGAAAGGAAACTCATTTAAATAGTTGAAAAGGTCTGTGGGTAAGCAAAGGTTTTATTTTAAATGATCCTACATAAGTTACAAGGATTGGGGGAATCCCCAGACAACTCCCAAAAAACCCAACAAGTTCAATAATTATTAGTATAACAATTAGTATTGGTGCGTGTATATATATAAGTTTAAATACTAGTTTAAGTATTACTATTAATATTAGCATTAAGAGACTATGAAAGACACCTTAACAATAAATAAGTTCTCGTCTAAATGCTTCAGATAGATTTAGATAAATAAACAAAGCTCTGGTTCCTTGAAATGGAGTATGAAAAAAACAATACCCTGCTTTAAATTGTTATTATTTCGTCGTCTCTTAAAAGAATTCTATGATTTATGTCTCAAACCGAAGCTCAAGTAATGCAATTATGAGTATAAAGCGACAGAGTAGCAATCGCAAATTTGTTTCGAGTTTATGTAGAATTTTAAAAAATGAAAGGCAAAGGCAGACTCAGGATTTTTCACATTTCAAAATGTTAAGTTGTAATCAACAGAATTTAAAATCGCCTAAAAATTATGAATGCATATATTTATTATGATATTATTATAACTCTTATATTTATTAGCTTCTATAAAGCGTTAACCTTTTTTAAATCGGTTTTGAAATACTCAAATAATTATCAATTATGCAAGTACATCTCTGAAAAGGCTTTAAAAATATGCTTAATTTTAATAGAAAATTTTAATAAAAATAGTCATATTATTAAAAAGCATTTAAAGTGATTTAATGTTTAGAATTTGGCTGTTGTCAAGTATAATTCTTCACAATTTCCTTATAGTTTCATTCATCTTAAGATAATATAATATTTTAGTTTAATAAGA
This sequence comes from Drosophila histrio, assembly GCA_958299025.2. Taxonomy (NCBI): domain Eukaryota; kingdom Metazoa; phylum Arthropoda; class Insecta; order Diptera; family Drosophilidae; genus Drosophila; species Drosophila histrio. Next base: position 55,629,562 of record OY282582.1, on the reverse strand, counting down.
GTTAACTAAGATGTTCGGAATATATTGAATGTACAGATTAAAATTTTATTATACAAAATAAGCAGAATATCTGTAGCAAATATTAAAGATTGTTAAAGATTGCTTATTTCATCTATAAGAACTGATATGTTTCCAATTCTGAAATAGTCATTAGAATTGATTTATTTTAATTACAAAATACCTTTAAAATATATTTAAATATTGAATAAATATTTATTATATATATATATATTATATTATATATTTTCAAATTTATTATTTATATATTTTTAAAAGTATTGTGCAAATTATCTTTAGAATATATTAAAGATTGATTCTTTTAACTCAAGATCTTAAAGTATTTAAAAAAAAGTCTATGTAATTGTTTTGTACAAAATATATTTATATTATATTTAATATTGTTAGAATATATTTAATTTTGATTGCTCTCAGCGTATTAAATTACCAAATGCCTTGGCAAAATATCTTAAATATATATTAAAGATTGTTTATATATATTTTATTTAAAATATTACTATACAAAACATATTTAGTCTATATTAAAAATAGTTGAAGATTGCTTATTATGGTGCATGTTTATATGTATATAAATATTAATACTAGCATAAGTATTACTATTTATATTAAAACTCTTAAAATGACATTAGAAGATAAGATATTAATTTAACAATTAAATTATAATTACAATTATATGTTATCTTAAATGAAAAGTGTAAGGACAAAACATTTAAAAAAGCTGTAAATGACTGGGGGTAATCACAATAATATTTTTAATTAATACAACATTTATTGGACAAATTGGGAAACCCCCTGAAAATATCGCTTGCAATTGTATAATTTAAAAAATACAAAATATCTTTAAAATACATATTCAAAATGGAGTATATATACTCTATTTAAAATTATATTCTTCAAAATATCTGTATACTAAATTACAAATTATTGAATACATCTCATTTTATCTGTAGTATTTAATAAAGTCTAAAGTCTTCTGAAATTATCGATTCATATTGTTTTTCTGCAGAATATATTTATATTATATTTTGTATTGTATCTTAAATAGCACAGACTGCTGACGCTTTAATTGTTTACAGGGTATTAAATTACCAAATGCCTTTGCTTCGATTTCAATGCAACAAATTTCGCACATTGCGCATACGCCGCGTGCGCCAATGCGACGCTGACTGTCGTAGGTTAGTGCCAAGCACCAAGGGGGGGGGGGGCGTTGCAGGCAGAGGGAGGCGGTTTTAGTCTTTAGTTTATTGCCGTTGAACGACAGCGAACGCTTCGCATTGAGCACGGCGGAGAGAGGAGAGCATGGCAGCATCGTTAGCAGGTGGAGAGGGGTGGTAGGTAGAGGGTGGTGGGGGCTTAAGTTAATCGATAGCGACAAGCAAAAGACAAAACAAACAAACAATACATAAAATACACGTTATAATAGTTGCAAAAACAACAACAATAAAGAGAGAAATGAAATTAAAATCCACAATAAGCCAAAAAAAACAACAACAACAACAAATTTAGCGCGCGCGTCGTGCATGTTGATAAAAAAAAAAACAAGCCGAACGATCGATAACCCGACTGTTATATACCCTGTGGCAGGGTTATGCTGAAATTCACTTCCGATTTAATTCGTTTACTTTCAATTTGTGGGCGAAGCGGGCGTGGCATCGTGATGAAATTCTCTGGGCACATCGATACCAAAATATTCATCATGTGTGTCAAATCTCAAGTCTCTAGCTACAAAACTGCTTTTGTTGTGCGTTTTTTCTTGATTTGTGGGCGTAGGAGGCGTGGCATCCAAAACTAAAGATAAACTTGAATTGCCTGCAAATATTTGCAGTGATGGGAGACCAAGTTCAAGCTTCTAGCTCTTAACATCTCTGAGATCTTAACGTTTATGCGCACGGACGGACGGACGGACAGACGGACGGACAGACAGACAGTCAGACGAATATGTGTACATATATCGACTCGGCTATTGATGCTGATCAAGAATTTATATACTTGATAGGGTCAGCCAAGCTGCCTTCTGCCTTATACATACATTTAACAAATTAATATACCCCATAGGGTATAAAAATGCTGGAATAAAATACATACAGTTGGTCAATTAATTGTTTTGACAAATTACAAAATGCACACATGTGTTGTTTTAATTTTAAATGTAACTTAAACCAATAAGTCGCATTATTTCTAATATTATGTTGTTTTTAGTACCATAAGTAATTAAATAAAAATAAGCAATTAAATAAAATCAAACACAAGAAAAAGTTGTTCTTTAAATTTGCAATTGTTTTTAAGGTTTTTTATTTGAAAAAATATTATTTTTAATTTTAAGAAATAAACATATATAATTGCCATTTAAAAATTGTATTATTTTGTTATAATTAAGCGACTTTTTTACTTTGTTAAAAAACGTAAGTTGTTTGCAATATATAATTTGTAATTTTATGTGGTCAAAATAATTACTTGACGAATTGTTTTGATAATTTTATTTCTATTTTTAGCAATAGTTTAACCCCATGCATCGCATTATATCTTATCTTAAATAGTTCGAGGAATCATAATAAGCAACTATCATAAAATAAAAATAAAATAGGTAAGCAAAATGAAAATAACATAAAAACTCTTTATTTACAGAATAAAAATTAAAAACCTTTTATTATTATTTTTAATTTGGTTGAACTCAATAAACGTTCATTTTAATTTCGATTTGGTATAATAAATACCAAGAGCAACAATTACAAAATTTAAAAAAATTAATAAGCCAAGAATAAACAATTACTAGACGAATTGCTTTGACTAGATAATAAATTTAGGTATTTTACTATATAATTTTAACTATAGTTTCGCCATTTTATCTTATTTTTGAAATAATTCGAGGAAACATAACAAGCAACTATCACACAGTAAAAAAATATATAATATAAAAATGATAACAACAAATGACTTTATTTGCAATATAAAAATTTAAAATAATTTTTACTTGGCTTAAGTACTAAGAGTAATAATTATAAAATAAGGAAAATTAAAAAAAAATTAAAAAGATCATTTATCGAAAAACAAAAAAATAGTCATTAAATACTGTATGTTTTTGTTACATTAGCTTAACCCATTATATCTTACCCTAAATTATTCGAGCAACTATCATAAATTAAAAAAAGTAAATAAAAAAAAATATAATAAAATAAAAAAAATAAACAAAATATGCAAGAATGTTTTATTTGCAATAAAAAAAATTAAAAAAAATGTTTACTATTTTTTTTTAATACAGTTGAGCTCTTAAACAATAATAAAATTAAGAAAAATTCAAAAAAGTAAAAAAATAATCAATTTTTTCAATGAACAAATAAATTATCAATTAAAAATTTTAAGTTTTTGTTACATTTGGAAAATAGATTTAGTTTTTTGCGCAATTTATTATTATTATATTTATTGTTATTAATATTATTATTATTATTATTATTATTATTATTATTATTATTATTATTATTATTATTATTATTATTATTATTATTATTATTATTATTATTATAGTTATTATTATTATTATTATTATTATTATTATTATTATTATTATTATCATTATTAATATTATTATTAATAATATTATTATTATTAATGTTATTATTATTAATATTATTATTATTATTATTATTATTATTATTATTATTATTATTATTATTATTATTATTTTTATTTTCATTATTATTATTATTATTATTATTATTATTATTATTATTATTATTATTATTATTATTTTTATTTTCATTATTATTATTATTATTATTATTATTATTATTATTATTATTATTATTATTATTATTATTATTATTATTATTATTATTATTATTATTATTATTATTATTATTTTTATTATTATTAATATTGTTATTATTTTTATTATTATTATTTGTATAGTAAAGATTTAATTTTTTGTAACTTTCTTTATTTTTAGAAAAACTTCTCTATAGAAAATAGTTAGGATAAGAATATAGTGGCTCTAAGAAAAGGTTTTTTGTTTGTTATAACAATTATTTGACTAAGTGTAACTAAAAGCTCCACAACCAAAGAACGTCGACGGCGATGTCAGCAGCAGCAGCAGCAGCGACAGCAGCAGCGACAGCAGCAACAATAGCAACAGCGACAGCGACGTTAGCGTCAGTGTCAAGCAGCGCAGCTGTCGACTGTTGTCTATTTTGCGATTGTCACATGGACGAAAAAAAAAGAGCGCAACAATTGATAGAGCGATAGAGAGAATGTGAGTGGTAGCGAGGGGGCGGTGGCGGTAGGTGGGCGGGGGAGTCGCGCAAGGCGCGGCGAGAGACGTTTTTGTGCTATGCGCTGACTGACAGAGACGCTGACTGACGACCGCAAACAGCGACTGCGACAGCGACAGCGACGACGACGTCGCATTTAATCTAACATCAGTTTGTCCAAGATCGCGAACGCCGCTAGGAAAGACGCGCGCGACAACGAAAACGCAGCGAAATTGATCGAAAGAACGAAAAGGCCGAAGAGACAACACGAAAATCCGATAGCCGAAATAAAACGAATACGCGAATAAAACCGTTAAACAGCCGAATGTCCTGCAGCAACAGAAATAATACGAATATAACAACGGGCGACGTTTTCTTTTACTTTTTTTTTATTCACACAACGAGTAAAAAGTGCGGTTGACAATCTTTATAGCGTATATAGTGTGTGTGTGTATATACATACATATGTATGTATGTAACGGTATATGATAGTTATATTACATACAAACTGCAATTACTGTTGCTGTCATAGAAATTGCACTTAAACGATACACGATATACGATATACGATCTATACGATATACGATCTATACGATATACGATCTATACGATATACGTTCAACTACGATATACGTTCAACTACAATATACGTTCTACTACGATATGCGACGATGATAAATGATAGATGTATAACAGTTGATTGATCGACTAAACTGTACAGTATAACACATAGCATAATAATGCGAGTACTTAGTGCACTTTAGCCACTCAAATGTTGTCGATAAACCTATTAAAGGTATGCTAATCGATCCGCAGACTAATCAAAATTCCCATAAATCGTTTCACTTAAACACACATACAGAAATATGTACATATATATTGCGTATACTTTCATGTGCCAGCACATTCCCGGCTAATTTCAAAGGCCAACTGATCAAGTTATTAAGGTAATTCCCTCACCGCAACAAGGCATAACACTTTAGTCAGTAGCTTGACAAACTATAGTAAAAGTATTTCATACTAACTATGTGAACTGAGCTCTGAGTGTAGCTGCCCTAACAAAATTTGATACATTTGTTTTTTATACATAATTAGATCATATATATTGAAATCAGCCAAATCGGCTTATTATATCACATAGCTGTCATATGATTTACGGGACGAAATTGACTTTTAGACACTTAACTTAAAAAAAAAGTATAAGGTTTAATTAAGTTGGTTAAGAGAAAAGTGTGTAAACGGTCTAAGAAAGTCTGGCAGACCCCATAAAGTTTATAGAATTTTGAGCCGAGTCGATATAGCCATGTCCGTCTGTCCGTCCGTCCGTCCGTCCGTCCGTCCGTCCGTCTGTCCGTTTGTCCGTCTGTTCATCTATAAGAACACCCAGATTTCAGTGACTATAAGAACTAAAGTCAACAAATTTGTTGACAATACTTCTGAGACCTCCACAGATCTCAAGGTTTTTTTTTAAGATTTTTCCCACGCCCTCTTTCGCCCCGCCCGAGACATTTCCCAATGTTTCTTTAAAGCTAGTTTTTTATATGAACAACTAATTTATTCTAACAGATATCTTAATTATACATGCTGTGTATTCTTTTCACTTTACTATTTCTATAATACATAAATTATCAATTATATATATCAGCTTATTATATCATATAGCTCATATCTTACAGATAGCTCAATTAAACTTTCAGTGTATTCATTTCACTTTATTTTATACATATTCTTTAAGATACTCTTATAGATATCTCAGATAAACTTTAAGTGTATTAATTTCACTTTTTTTGTACATCAATATTGTAGATTATTTTGAGAAAGTATTTTGATTAACTTAATTTTAAGTTTACACGTTCCCTTAACTATTTCCAATACATAAATAAACTATATACATATAAAAAACAGTCAAATCGGCTTATTATATCATCTTGCTCTCATATGAATCATAGATCGAATATTCTTTCTATAAAAATGAGTAACTATTTCATTCTTACAGATATCTCAATTAAACTTTCAATATATTCATTTCACTTTATTTTATACATTAACCTAGTTGTTTATCTTAGGAAATTTGATATAATATATAATTTAATTTTTATATCTAATATAATTTTTTGTAATTTAACACCATTTATTACCATCATAAATAATTGTAATGTCAGGGTATTCATTCGTCTTCATTTGTCTTACATTTGCTTAAGGAATTCTGATATCAGAGGCCCCAGCACTTAGCCAAGACACACACCCAAAAATAAAGTGGGGAAAAAATGTCAATTACCTGGCAATGAAGTTGGCTTTTATTACTATGTTTAGACCGACTGAAGGGCAAACAAAAAAAAAACAAAGCAAAAAGAAGATGATGAACAAAAATAAAGTACAGAAATCAATCGATCGTTTTTTTTTTATAGAGATCCCATCCCATCGGATCTGATGCCATGATGAAATTTTGCTCGGCAGAAAGAGGAAAAAAAAACAATTTACAATTTACAATTTACAATTCAATGGCTGCTCGGCATTAGCAATTGGTGTGACTTACAGCATTGGCGATTGGAGCGATCAGCGATCAGCGATCAGCGAAGGGCGTGGCAGGCGGTGACAGAGGCCAGAGAAAGACAGTGATAGAGGGAGCGTGGGAGGGGGAGGGCGTCAGCCGGCGACGTTGGCATTAAATAAGCACATAAATTGCTGGCGCTGATGACGCAGCCTTCGCTATTTTTTTTTTCTCCTCCTCCAAACACATTCTTTGGGTATTTCGATGTTGTAGTTGCTGTTTGCTGTTTGCCATTTGCTATTGTTTTTTGTTTTTTTTTGTGTTTCAGTGCACTTTAAAGTCAATATCGGACAAGCCGGTCATTGGGGAATGAACGAATGTAATATACCCTGTCACAAGGGTAGAGGGCAACGATCGAATTCATGCTCGATGTAATTCTCTTGTTATTCGATTTGTGAGCGTGATGAACTCTTCTCAAGATACCACAGTTTCTAGCTTTAAAATTGCTTTCGTCATAGTTATTTTCTTGATTTGTGGACGAAGGAGGCGTGGCATTCAAGCTTTAAGATAAACTGAATCTACCTGCAAGTATAAGCAGTGCAGTGGAGATCAAGTTCAAGCTTCTAGCTCTTAAAATCTCTGAGATATTTCCATTTAAACGGACGGACGGACGGACAGACAGGCGAACTGCCGGACAGACAGACAGACGGTTATGGCTATATCGACTCGGCTATTGAAGCTGCTCAAGAATATACATAAATTCTTTATGGCGTCGGTCAAGCCTCCTTGTGCCTGTCACATACGTTCTGATAAACTTAATACACCCATACAGGGTATCGAAATGTCGAAGAACTGAAACAGTGCAAATGAAACATGTGCGAAGAAGATGAACATGGCGGTTGAATGCTGGGGGAGAATGGCAAAATGAGTTATAGCACTTTCAGTAATAAGAAATGGTGGAAATGGAACAGTGTAAATGTGTGAGAGGTTGGCAGAAAGTGGAGTATGAAACAGTGAGAATAGCTGAATAAAATATAGTTAACTTTAAATAAAACTATCAAAAGGAGAAATTGATACAGAATAATAATAATAAAAATTAAGTCTGAATCAGTGAGAATGGCACAGTGAAACTTATGCTGTACACGCTAAGCAATAAGGAACACTGAAAATGAAACAATGCGAGCTAGAAAAATAGTAGGCAAAATTGTATATAAAAAACTGCTAAAGGCACAATAAGAAACTGTGGAAATGGAACAGTGGAAATGTCGAATAATTCAATCAAATTGAAAGGATAAAAAGGATATAGAAGCGCACTTGTTTATAAGATTGGTCTTGTAGCGCTGCGAATTAACTCAGATTAAATTAAATAAATACAAACTATAAAAATAAGCTAACAAATAACTAACTAACTAGCAAATGGAACAAGCACAAAAGAAGTGTAAATAGTTAAAATCAAATAAAATGAAATCATTTATTTTATTTTTAATCGTTAAATCGTTATCAAAAGCCATCGACCCTTTATTATTATATATCTGATATTATATTTTGACTCTTTGTAAACTCTTCCCCCTTATCTGATTGAGTTCGACCCACTGTGCAATCGATCGATCGATCAATTGATCGATCTGTGGATTGGATCACACTCAGGTTGTTGCCTGGTTTACGACTGTTGTCAGCCAGTTGTCAGCTGGCCAATTGGCAAATACCCCTATAAATATTCATACAACTCGACGATGACTGCTTGAAATCCACTTTAAACTTTCCCAACTTTTAAATGCTTAGCTAAACACATGACGTATACTTAATATCAGTTTTGGTCTTCCCACAGCAGATACTAAGTGGTAGATTGATAGATCAAATGCCAGGTGATGAGGGGAAGATAAGTTCATACCGAGTTAGCTGAGTCAGCTGTCTGTTATTTTAATAGGTTGCTAAGGCAGACTAAAGTCTCAGAAGAATTTCGTTTGCCCAAATGACATGAGCTGAATGACGATTTCCTGTGAATAATAAATAATAAATCATAAATAATAAATAATATTAAATAATATAATATAATAAAATAAATAATAAATATTAAATAATAAATAATAAATAATAAATAATAAATAATAAATAATAAATAATAAATAATAAATAATAAACAATAAATAATAAATAATAAATAATAAATAATAAATAATAAATAATAAATAATAAATAATAAATAATAAATAATAAATAATAAATAATAAATAATAAATAATAAATAATAAATAATAAATAATAAATAATAAATCATAAATAATAAATAATAAATAATAAATAATAAATAATAAATAATAAATAATAAATAATAAATAATAAATAATAAATAATAAATAATAAATAATAAATAATAAATAATAAATAATAAATAATAAATAATAAATAATAAATAATAAATAATAAATAATAAATAATAAATAATAAATAATAAATAATAAATAATAAATAATAAATAATAAATAATAAATAATAAATAATAAATAATAAATAATAAATAATAAATAATAAATAATAAATAATAAATAATAAATAATAAATAATAAATAATAAATAATAAATAATAAATAATAAATAATAAATAATAAATAATAAATAATAAATAATAAATAATAAATAATAAATAATAAATAATAAATAATAAATAATAAATAATAAATAATAAATAATAAATAATAAATAATAAATAATAAATAATAAATAATAAATAATAAATAATAAATAATAAATAATAAATAATAAATAATAAATAATAAATAATAAATAATAAATAATAAATAATAAATAATAAATAATAAATAATAAATAATAAATAATAAATAATAAATAATAAATAATAAATAATAAATAATAAATAATAAATAATAAATAATAAATAATAAATAATAAATAATAAATAATAAATAATAAATAATAAATAATAAATAATAAATAATAAATAATAAATAATAAATAATAAATAATAAATAATAAATAATAAATAATAAATAATAATTAATAAATAATAAATAATAAATAATAAATAATAAATAATAAATAATAAATAATAAATAATAAATAATAAATAATAAATAATAAATAATAAATAATAAATAATAAATAATAAATAATAAATAATAAATAATAAATAATAAATAATAAATAATAAATAATAAATAATAAATAATAAATAATAAATAATAAATAATAAATAATAAATAATAAATAATAAATAATAAATAATAAATAATAAATAATAAATAATAAATAATAAATAATAAATAATAAATAATAAATAATAAATAATAAATAATAAATAATAAATAATAAATAATAAATAATAAATAATAAATAATCAATAATAAATAATAAATAATAAATAATAAATAATAAATAATAAATAATAAATAATAAATAATAAATAATAAATAATAAATAATAAATAATAAATAATAAATAATAAATAATAAATAATAAATAATAAATAATAAATAATAAATAATAAATAATAAATAATAAATAATAAATAATAAATAATAAATAATAAATAATAAATAATAAATAATAAATAATAAATAATAAATAATAAATAATAAATAATAAATAATAAATAATAAATAATAAATAATAAATAATAAATAATAAATAATAAATAATAAATAATAAATAATAAATAATAAATAATAAATAATAAATAATAAATAATAAATAATAAATAATAAATAATAAATAATAAATAATAAATAATAAATAATAAATAATAAATAATAAATAATAAATAATAAATAATAAATAATAAATAATAAATAATAAATAATAAATAATAAATAATAAATAATAAATAATAAATAATAAATAATAAATAATAAATAATAAATAATAAATAATAAATAATAAATAATAAATAATAAATAATAAATAATAAATAATAAATAATAAATAATAAATAATAAATAATAAATAATAAATAATAAATAATAAATAATAAATAATAAATAATAAATAATAAATAATAAATAATAAATAATAAATAATAAATAATAAATAATAAATAATAAATAATAAATAATAAATAATAAATAATAAATAATAAATAATAAATAATAAATAATAAATAATAAATAATAAATAATAAATAATAAATAATAAATAATAAATAATAAATAATAAATAATAAATAATAAATAATAAATAATAAATAATAAATAATAAATAATAAATAATAAATAATAAATAATAAATAATAAATAATAAATAATAAATAATAAATAATAAATAATAAATAATAAATAATAAATAATAAATAATAAATAATAAATAATAAATAATAAATAATAAATAATAAATAATAAATAATAAATAATAAATAATAAATAATAAATAATAAATAATAAATAATAAATAATAAATAATAAATAATAAATAATAAATAATAAATAATAAATAATAAATAATAAATAATAAATAATTATAATAATAATAATAAATAATAAATAATTAATAATAAATAATAAATAATAAATAATTTATAATTATAATAATAATAATAAATATAAATAATAAATAATAAATAATAAATAATAAATAATAAATATACATACAGGAATATATATAGAATGAAATTTATGCTATTAATTATTTTTCGAACTCAGAAAAGAAAGTGTTTCGAGTACTGGATCGAGGAATAATTAAGTTATTAAAAGGCTCTCTATGAGGTTGGCTTCAGAATCGGTTGGCAGCCATGATTTATATCTATTTGAGCACTTTAATGCCATATGTTTTGACTTATCTTTCATCAGATTAATCTTCCGTTGTAATCAATCAATCTACTGAGCTTTCTTTGTGTATCTCAGTAGCTTTAATGTGCTTTCGAAAGCTCTGCTTGAAAGTTTCTCCACTTGTAGCAATTCCTTTTGCCATTTTGCACTACAAGATTGTTCGATGATGATGGATCATGGTCGCCTCGATTGGACACCCAACAAATCGAGCAAACTAAACAATCAACAACAACAACAACAACAAAAAAGAGCGAATAAACAAATAAACAATTGCATATGCTTTCAATATAAAACATATGTGCAGTGGCTATTGCCTTTTGCCATTTAAATCAGACACAATTTTTTGTGATTTACTTTGATTGGCATCTAATTTATGATTGACAGTTACAAACGTTGCGTCGTCGACCAACCGAACAGCCAACCGATCAACGGTCAATGAGAAATGTGACAACGACAGCAGCAGCAACAACAGATACAGATACAGATACATTTGAGCCTACCGCAAATGCGGATACAACTATAAATACAGATATATATATATATATATATATATATATATGCATACACTCATAGATACATATATATAGTTATAGATACAATTATCAAGCACATAGATACAGATACTTAACTGTAGCAGATACAAATAGAGATATGGAACTACAGATAGAGATACATATTGATGTGTACATATAAATTATGAGATAGATATCTTCAAATGCGGATACAACCATAAATAAAGATTTGAATACATAGATACATATATATATATATATATGGTTATAGAAGATACAATTATCAAGCATATAGATGCAGATACTTGACTGATGCAGCTACAAATGTACGTAGATACTTAGATACATATGTGACATAGTTGTAGATATATGAATAATAAATGTAGCACACAAGCAAATACAGATAAATAGATGCAAAGCTACGATTAATTTGTATTATTATATAAATTTCAGATACATAATTAATATATAAATAATTATTTACTCAAGATACATTCATATATAGAACTTATACAGCTGTTACATACATAATTGCAGATAAATATACATACAGATACATAGATCAAATATAACTAGTAAATGAAACAAAGTCAGATAAATATAACAATTCACAATAAGATTGATTATTGCTTTTTAAAGGAAACCTTTAAATATTCCATCGATATAGAACAGATGCAGAACACTCCCAGACTTTCCCCTTTCTGTCTGTGCTTTTAACATTTTATTTTAAAAGTGAATTTAATGTTTTTTTATTATTTATTATGAATATTATATTTGGTTCAGCGACTATGTGAAATTGAAGTCGAACAATGTTGTTAAACACTAACTATATTGGCTATTATTTAATTTCATCTGTTAACTTATGATGTAATTTTTCCGAATTTATTTGAAGTTTAAACTAGTTTAGTAAAGTAATTAAATAAATAATCTGTTTTTGGTTTAAATTAAATATTTATTAAATTACTTTCATTTCTGGTTTGTTACAAAATTCAAAAATATTGAATTTAATACATTTCTTTAAATTAACTTAAGGCTGTATTTATAAAAACAATTAAATAAATACCCAAGTAAATAATAATAATAATAAATCAATAAATGAATAAGTAAATGAATAAATATATAAACAAATAATAAATAAATAATTAGATAAATAAATAAAAAAAAAAAAAAAAAATTAATAAATACATAAATAAATAAATAAATATATATATTAATAAATTAATAAAAGAATATATAAATAAATAAATAGATATATAATAATTAAATAAATAAATAAAAATTTAAATTAATAAATACATTAATAAATGAATAAATAAATAAATAAAAGAAAAATAAATTAAATAAATAAATAATTTAGTAAATAAATAAATAAATAAATAATTAGATACATAAATAAATAAATAAATAATTAGATATATAAATAAATAAATAAAGTAATAAATAAATTAATATGTAAATAAAAATATAATATCAAATAAAATACAAAAAATTATTTAATGAATTGAAATATAACTAAATAAAACAATAAAAAATATAAATAAAAGCATTAATTAATAAATAAATATATAACAAATATTAGATAACAAATAATAAATAAATAAATAATTATGTCCATAAATATAAATATGTAAATAACTAAATAAGAAACCAAAGACTAATCGAAAATAAATCAATAACTAAAAATAAAAATACAAAAACGAGAGCTTAATATATGATTATACAGACATAGCGTGACATAGATAATAAAACAGAGAAACAGAGAAACAGACAAACAAAGAGCCACTAGAGATTGAAACTAAAATCTTGATTTACTTGGATTGTCTGTCAGTCGATTTCGATTTCGATAGCTGCGGTTGTCGGTGTGTCAAAAAGTTAAGACCCGCTGCCAGCTACCGTTCGAATTAGTATCTCAGTCTCGGATTACGCGTCGTATGCGCAACGTCAAAGGCAGCGACAGCGGCAAACTGCATAGAATGTTCCAGTTATCAGTCAACACAATTAGTTGGCGCACATTCTGGGCCACAACAATTACATTAACAACAACAACAACAACATTGAAAACTACAACAATCAATCAACGCAATAATAACGATGATATAATAATAATTCTTAGACTAACGATCAATTCGATGGGTCGATCGGACGATCGGACGATCGGACGATCATACGATCGCTACCGTTGCCAATTCGGTGTAAACACATTAAAGTCTTAACGTGGACAATTGGCCAGGCCGATAAGCAAGTGATTGCATTGATCTATACCATATATATATATATATGTTTGTTTATGTCTGTCTAACTGCAAGTTTAGCCATATAAAAGCTATATAAAAATCATATAAGCACACGACAACTAAGTAAATTAGTTGTAAATAATTCTATAAGTTCATTATTCGTAGAAACGTAATGGGAAATAAATGGCAAATGCTTATAGATAGTTATAGAAAAGTTTTACGCGTATTTGGTCAATAGCTAAACAAAATAAATATATATACATCTATGCACTTTAGTTGAAGTGAGGAATCTTATTAGTCAAGTCTTTCCCAAGAAGCTTTCTAAGATCTTAACTCAAGAGTTTATCAAGTCTTTTCTTTCTATTTATAGAAATGATTTAAACTCTAGTATATATTTTAAACTTGTGCATTTCAAGTTCTTCAACGTCAAGTCTTTCCTAAGAACTTTTCTAAGACTTTAAGTCAAGAGTTTTCCAAGTCTATCAAATCTACTTAAAGGAGTGATAAAAACTGAAAGATCCACTTTAAATCTTTTTATTCTAATCATATATTTCCATATCAAATACATAATATTAAGATTTATTTCATATATTTTTGAATCAACAAAATTATTATAAAGTAAGACTAAGATTAATTTACATACAGAAAACATTTAGGGAAGTATTTATATTTTAAGAAATAAAATTTTTATAGATACAGAAAGATAGTTGGTTAAATAATTTAATAGAAAATACTATAAATATCTCTTGGATACGATTATATCACAGGAAGTAAATACAAGTAAGTTAACAAGTTAGAAAAATGGGCGATTTCACAGAGAGTTAACAAGAACTTCCTTCATTTCTCCAAGAACTTCAATAGAATAAATAATAAGTTGTAATAATATATAATTAAGTCAATATTTTATGATCTAATAATATTTTTATAGCCTGTGCCCATTAAAAATGGGCAAAAAAGGCTATAATGAATTTGTGTGAATGTATGTAACAGGCAGAAGGAAGCATCTCCGACCATGTAAAGTATATATACAGCCATGCTCATACAATTGGCACAAATAAAATATACAAATTAAAGACAATTTTTTTTATTAAATAAAAATAGTAAGGAACAAAATTTTAATGACACTTCATAGCCTATTATGTTGCTTAAATTAAAAAGAAAACAAACTTCGATTAAGACCAGTTATAAAAAAATTATTAAAAAAATCAACAAAAAACTCAAATATTGCCTGCTCATATAATTGGCACATTTTTAAACAAATAATTTTTTCGAATTAACAGATGATGTTTTCGAAAGGAAAATTATACTTGATCTTAGTATTTGGTACTATAGCCAGAATTATCAATAACTGCTTGACATCTTCGACTCATACTTTCGGCCAGCTTTTGGCAAGTTTCCCTTGGAATGGAGTACCAAGCTTGTTGGACTCCTGCCCATAAATCGTCAAAATTAATAAATTTTTTTTTGGAAACTGCCACTTTTACTTCATTCTAAAGGTTCTCAATAGGATTTAAGTCGGGGCTTTGAGACGGCCACTCCATAACCGACACCTTTTCATCTTGCAGCCACTTCTTAACAATCTTGGACGCATGCTTAGGGTCATTGTCGTGCATAAAAGTCCACTTCACAGGCATGTTTTCAAAGGCATATGGTTCCATTGAGTTTTTTAAAATGTCCAAGTATTGAAACCGGTCCATATTTCCATTAATTCGGACGAGCGGACCCACTCCGTGCCAAGAAAATGCACCCCAACACATAATTCTGCCTCCTCCATGCTTGACAGTTTTGGTTGTGAACCTTGGGTTAAGAGCCTGGCATTTTGGACGACGCACAAATGTTTTCCCATCAGGTCCCATCCTATTTATCTTGGTTTCGTCACTCCACAACACATTTTTCCAAAATTGTGCATCTTTGTGCTTGTATGCCTTTGCAAAACATAATCGCTTCTTTATGTTCAGCTTTGACAGGAGCGGTTTTTTTCTGCTGATGCGACCAAAGAGCGAAGCTTCAATTAATCTTCTGGAGAATAGATTTCTGGATAGGTTAAGACCGTATTCTTCATTAATTTCCACCATAATCTCACGAGCCGACTTAAAAGGGTCACTTTTACTTTTCCGGACTATGATACTGTCGATGTTGGCATCGGTCTTTCGAGGCTTTGGCTTCCTAGCCTTATTTTCAATCTAATATGAAGAGCTCTTCTTAACTAATGCAAGTGCATTATAGACCATTTTTCTCGAACAATCCATTATTTCGGCTATTTCAGCTGGTTTCTTGTCCGACGTACTCATCTTGTAGATAATGTTCCGTTTTTCAAGAGTGCAAGTCTTTCCACTACCCATTTTTGCATAAATAATAGTAAATTCAATCAAATTAAACAAACTGTAGAACAAAAGATCAAAAAACGTGCCCTTTACGAAAAAATCTACGTCTGTAACTTTTTGTGCCAATTCTGTGAGCAACCAAAACTCAGGCTAGGCGAACGAAAATTAAGAATAAAAGAAATCCAATAAGGATAACGGGACAATTAACATTACAGCATAAAGTGTATGAATCCAATAAACAGTTGCATGCATAATTGTAGCAAGCAAGTGATAAAAATTTTGAGAAATAGACGAATAGAATGGAAATTTTTTTTTGTGCCAATTGTATGAGCATGGCTGTATTCTTGATCAGTATCAATAGCCAAGTCGATTGACACCTGTCCGTCTGTCTGTCTGTCTGTCCGTCCGTCCGTCCGTCCGTCTGTATGAACGCGTGGATCTCAGCAACTATAAGAGCTAGAGACTTCAAATTTGGAATGTAGGTTCCTGAATACCATACGCAGATCAAGTTTATTTTCAATTTTCGATATCAAGTCCCGTTAGTTTTAAAATAAGAAAAATCACCATAAAATAAGCAATGTTAAAGCTAGAGACTTGAGATTTGGCACACATGATAAAAAGCTTGGGTTTAAAAAGTCCTGAAAATTTCATCGCGATACCACGCCCCCTTCGCCCATAACTCGATAATGCTGATAACAAGAGCAGTTTTATAGCTAGAGACTTGAGATTTGGCACACATGGTAAGTATCCTACTTTCAATGTGTGCTACAAACTTCAGTACGATCGGATATTGAACTCAGAAGTTATTCAAGAATGAAATTTTTGCAGTGTTGCCAGACCATCGCAAGCTACCCACTCTCGATGCAAGCAAAATCGACTTTAAGCGATATATTTAAATCCCATTATAATGAAAATACTTTTCTTTGAAGACCTGCACAGGGTATCCTACTGTCGCGCCTGCTCGACTGATCGGCTTGTTTATAAAATTGCTTAAAGCAATTTTCCCCAGCCCAAGCATAGATTGGAAAGCAATATCAAAAATAATATTACGTATTTTTATTAGCATTTCTATTTTACACATATAATTCGAAATATGTCTATTTTATTTTTGCTGGCAATGGGGGGCGAGTCATAATTCTAAAAACAGAATACAGAAGAACCTACATACATCAAGAATATACCTTATGGGATCTGCCAGACTTCCTACTGCTACTCCTATTTTGCACATTTTTGTTGACACACTTTATAATATAATATAAATATAATTTAAATATATAAAAAAGTAAATAAATAACTATAAAGCTGAAGAATAATAAGATGCAAACAGTTTGATAAATATATATTCTAGAGATTGACCAAAATATGGACATATATGAAGTTATAGAGTGAGCCACAGAGACTAGACATTGAGACTTATGGTTGTATTCATTTCAAAATTAAATGAATAAATTAGTAAATAAGTAAATAAATTATAGAGTAACCAACGTACCAAGTTTGGTGTCTCTAGTTCTGAGAGTCTCTGAGATCTAGGGGTTCTTACATATGGCTGGGCGGACAGACAAACGGACGGGCGGATAGACAGACGGACGGGCGGATAGACAGACGAATGAACATGGCTGAATCGACTTTATTGTTTATGCTCTAGTTCGGTGGCTCTAGTTCTAAAAGTCTCTGAGATCTAGGGGATCATACAGATGGACAGTCGGACAGACTGACGGACGGGCGGATAGACAGACGGACGGGCGGATAGACAGACGAATGAATACGGCTGAATCGACTTGGTTGGTTATGCTGGTCAAGAATATATATACATTATGGGATCTGCCAGGCTTCCTACAGCATATTTCACATTTCTTCTTTCACAAACTTACTTATACTCAACTTAAGTGTTTGCTTTAAGTGCAGGGTTAAAAAAATACATGATAAAATCTGGAAATTTTTAACTTAAATATCAATATGATCATTTCAAAAAGAACAAGAAACAATTTCCAATAAAAATGGAACATTTCTGTTATATTAGCGACCTTTTTCCTTGGTAAAATGTGGGATTTAACTGACTCGAGGTCTATTTATATATCTATATGATAGAAGTATCAAAGAGGGAGATTGGCATCTCCTGAAACAGTTGTATAGCTGTAAGCCTAGCTCCTTGCCTTCTTGGCAGGTATTTTTGTGTTTTGATCAATTTTGATACTTCTGTCATATATACATATAAATTGACCTCGAGTCAGTTAAACCACACATTATGATCATTTTGTTTCAGTGTATTCTTGAATGTCCATTAATCCCACATACATACATTGAGTTCCTGGGAAGAACTTAACTGAAACTATCTAGCATCTGGATTTGCATGAAAACTCTATGGCATGCCACAACTGCGAATGTTTGGTTGTTGCAAGTGCAACAGAAGTTTCTATGAGTGTGATTGTGTCTGTGTGTGTGTGTGTGTGTGTGTGTGTGTCTGTGTGTGCTGCTGCTGCTGCTGGCGACTGCGACGTCGACGTCGCTCGCTAAAAGTACATAAATCAAAAGAAAAGCATTTTTCTGTTTCTGTTCTTTTGCCATTCGGCGACCGTCTAGAAAAACAGTTTTCTATTTTTTTTTTTGTTTTTTTTTTTTGATTGTTGATTGCTGTCTGTTTGTTGTTGTTGTTGTTGTTCATTGTATTGTTGTTGTTGTTGTTGCTGCCTTTGCATTAGCATTTTGTACGCATGTTTCAGACATTTAACATTTCTGTTCATACTATAGACAAGCGACAGATATCGCACTTTTACAGATACACAGATACATCATGAACATATACAGATACAGATGAATATGTATATATATACATATATTTCGATCTGTCTATATGTGTGTGTAATTGTTGTCTTTTTTTTTTGCGGCGGGCCGTGAGGCCAAAACATTTATAGGAATATTTCAAATCGCAGACAACGTCGACGTCGACGTCGCTGAGAGCAGCGCTTTAAATGAGGCTGACAACAACAAAAAAAAAATACAAATATTTCTCGCGTAAAAATGGAAAAAACGGCTAAAAGCCAAAAAAAAAAAAAAGAAATAGAAAATATAAATAATAAATAAATAATAAAAAATGCGTGTTGTTGTTGTTGTCGGTTGCCATCTGCCTATTTTCGTGCATATTATTTCATAATTTTCTATTTTCTATTCTTTTCCGTTGTTTTGAGCTTTCCTTCAACTATTTTAATTTGTTTTATTTTT